>JASKDV010207911.1:0-10469 GCA_032466395.1 Aegires albopunctatus
AGAGTTTGGGGGGGATGGGGATATGCAGTTTAATTGAAAGAGATCGTGAAGGTAAAGAACGTTAAGGGGATCAGAGATGCTGCGAGAGGATAATATTTTATTATTGTAGGCTGAGGAGGGGAATGGGATGGAGGGCAAGAAAAAAAAGGGGGGGGGGGGAGAGTGTAGTGTGTTTACTTTTATCTAGTATCAGGACTGTTTGTTAAATGATGTGAAACTAAAAACTTTTATGTTTCAGTTAGTATCAACATCACTTGTCCTGGAGATCCCCCGAGACAAAGGTGTCGCAATGCTTTCATTCGTTTTATTGTTCCGGGGAGTCTCTTTGATAGTTTAAAAAGCAACGCCACTGTTATCGTCCCAAAAGGAGAGTTATACAAATTCAATCGGTGAATTGTTGATGTGACATTAAGAGTCCCGATTGAGTTCTTTGAGATAAATCATTATCGTAGTGTCTCGATGATTACTGTTGGTAAATAATTCCATCCGCTCTGTTTGATGGATTGCCTTTGGTGGCGAAAACATTACGTCGTCTGCCTGGCAAATAGTGCTGGGAATCAACCCGGTTGTTTTAAGAACTGGTTATCCAAATCCTTTGTTTTACAATAACTGAGTTCAATCCAGATCTCCTCCTGGGTCTTTCGACCTGGTTTTGACATGGTCTTGATCCAGATAATGTATATAATTATATTAGATTCGAAAAACGGGCCAAAACCGTGTCGAGATTGAAAAAAAACAGTTTATTAAGTTGTAAATCCGGATTTAAAAAAACGTTCTTCACCCACCATTACAGGCAAACCACAGAAAGGATAGTGGCGTATAGGACACGACTTACCATTATTGGATGATGGAATCAAGATTTGAATATTAGAGGTGATATTAATTAGGGGAGGGGGAAAGAAGGAGGGAGAGGGGGATATGGAAGCGGATGGAGGGAGTGTTTGAGACACGAGGAGCAAAAGAGAGGAGTAGTAGAGGAAGAGAGAAATAGGAGAAAGAGAGAGAAAGAAAGAAGCGAAAGAGACGGAGAGAGAGACGGAGAGAGAGAGAGAAAGAGAGACGGGGAGAGATAGGGGGAGATGGAGGGGGAGAGAGAGAAAGAGAGAGAAAGAGAGATAGAAAGAGAGAGACGGAGAGAGAAGAGAGAGAGAGAAGAGAGAGAGAGGGAAAGAGAAAGAGAAAGGGAGAGAGAGAGAGAGAGAGAGAGAGAGAGAGAGAGAGAGATAGAGAGAGAGAGAGAGGGAGGGGGAGAGAGAGGGAATGGCGGAGGGTAAAAGTTTACTCGGCAAAGTGCAACGAAAGATCGTGTCCTTATCAGAGGATACGGGTTCTTATCCTAGAATGATTTCGCCGGTGAATCAGCTGCAGTAATATAATATGCTCACTAAAGAGTTGAGAAAATACACTATGATGTATTTGAGAAAAATGGGAGATAATCGATGGAATAATTAAGTGAGTCTGCACTTGTTGTGGAGATACGGAATCCATAACCAACTTTGTATTTATAGTGATAATAATGACGATGCATGTAATAGATAAATAAAGAGCATTTTATATAGCGCGTTTCCACTGAATATGCTCAATGCGCTTAACAGTCTCCCTGACAAGCTAATTCAATCCATAATCCTTCTCAACCCCTTGGGGGTGGGGGTGGGGGGCATACAGAGATGCAACCCGATGATAGGCGTTATTCTAGCATACCTGACAAGATCGTCCTCTCCCTATGGCCAGATACCCATTTTACACCTGGGTGTGGTGAGGAAATGCATGTAAAAAGTCTTTCCCAAGAACTCATCATCACGCCCAACCAGGATTCGAACCTGGGAGTGGAGGACCTTTCGCTCACCAACCCGAATGTCTACCACTATACCACGATTCCACACAACTATATTATATGATTGTGTTACATCACGGAATAATCGCACCGATAGGCCTAGCCTAGTAGTCTCCCAAATCGACACGCCCTACCAATGAATTCCTTTGTTTCTGACGTTCAAAATGACGTGACTGTCACAGTGAGGGTGACACCTATTATTGCATACCACCACCCATAGCAAATGAACGCTATGTGGTGTGCATACTATAAGAAGTACTTTGGTAGGTCGTGATGCAAATACAAAGGTGCCAGTTATAATGTCATCGAAATGACTTGGTCTTATCGGCGGTGTGAAAAGTTTGCTTTGACTACCCTTTGAAATAGGAACGGGATTAATTAACCATCTAACCCAACGCCTTCAGTTCAAGGTCTATCGTTCTTTGTGTCGCCCATCTTCCATTGCCAATCTGGATTTATCCGTTAAACTTAAGAATACAATGTAGATTTTACGGGACGTTTAAAAAAGAAATATTAATTTGCATTAGGTAGCAGTGGGCGTTTTGGTTTTTTCCCATATTTTTTGCATTCCCACCTTTTGTTTCTTTTGATAATAAAAAAACAAAACAAATGAAAAGAAAAAGAAAAAAAGAAACCATTTAATTACTTGAAATGCCTCCAGTCAGTGTAATAAATATCAATAAAGTAATACTCAGATTTATATATCTATCAACTCAGCGCTTTTGATTTGACTTAGAAATAAGTTCTTTTTCTTTTAGCCTGCCCCACAATCGGTAGGCTTGCCATGTCGATTGACACCTCTCCATGTCTCCCGTTCCATTGCGTCGTCCTCCTCCAGGTCCAACTCCCTCATGTCACTTCTGACCCTTGTCCATCCATTTTGCCCTGGGGCGTCCTCTACTTCTTTTTCCATCTATTGCCATTTTCAATACTCTACTACCCACGTGCTCGTCCTCTCTTCTTTTAACGTGGCCAAACCATCACAGTCTATTCTCTCTTGTTTTTATTGAGATGTTTTCTACTTCCACTATCTTCCTCCACATCCTTTCTTGTCTATCCAAGGGACCATCGCAGCATCCTCATCTCTGCCGCCTTCAGTTCCTTGTCCTGGTTCTTTGTCATAACTATGGTCTCAACAATCTATAAATGAATGACCCAAATACATACATGAAGACCATTTTGATTAAAAACTAGAAATTTTTCTTTTTGTAAGGCTATTTTTCATTTTCTTGCAGTTGCGCATGTCTTAGTGACAACATCATGATTGAATCTGGTCTCTTTAAATGAAGAGTTAAATTAATCAAATGATATGATCTTTTCTTTGCAGATATGATCAGTTTGTCAGCTCCCGCACAGCAGGTTTTGAGAAAAGCAAGATCCATGACAGTGAAGTTAAGCGAGCAACATTGGCATGAAGTATGTGAGACATGATTTGATTGCCTATGACATCATTGGACCTAGGAATAGGATGTGAGACATTATTTGATTACCTGTGACATCATTGGACCTAGGAATAGGATGTGTGACGTAATTTTATCGCCTGTGACATCATTGGACCTAGGAATAGGATGTGTGACATAATTTGATTCATTGGACCTATGAATAGGATGTGTGACATGATTTGATTGCCTGTGACATTATTGGACCTAGGAATAGGATGTGTGACATGATTTGATTGCCTGTGACATGATTGGACCTAGGAATAGGATATGTGACATAATTTGATTGCCTGTGACATCATTGGACCTAGGAATAGGATGTGTGACATGATTTGATTGCCTGTGACATCATTGGATCCAGGAATAGGATGTGTGACATACTTTAATTGCCCGTGACATCATTGGATTTAGGAATAGTAAGTGTGACATGATTTGATTGCCTGTGACATGATTTGATCGCCTGTGACATCATTGGACCTAGGAATAGGATGTGTGAATAATTTGATTCATTTGACCTAGGAATAGGATGTCTGACATAATTTTATCGCCTGTGACATCATTGGACCTAGGAATAGTAATTGTGACATGATTTGATTGACTATGACATGATTTGATCGCCTGTGACATCATTGGACCTAGGAATGGGATGTGTGACATGATTTGATTGCCTGTGACATGATTTGATCGCCTGTGACATCATAGGACCTAGGAATAGGATGTGTGACATAATTTGATTTATTTGACCTAGGAATAGGATGTGTGACATGATTTGATCGCCTGTGACATCATTGGACCCAGGAATAGGATGTGTGACATAATTTGATTGCCTGTGACATCATTGGACCTAGGAATAGTAAGTGTGACATGATTTGATTGCCTGTGACATGATATGATCGCCTGTGACATCATTGGACCTAGGAATAGGATTTGTGTGAAATGATTTGATTGCCTGTGACATGATTTAATTGCCTGTGACATCATTGGACCTAGGAATAGGATGTGTGACATAATTTGATTGCCTGTGACATCATTGGACCTAGGAATAGGATGTCATCCTTAGTTTGTCTAGACTATCTACAATGTTATTTGTTGTTGTTATTTCAAGAACATCAATTTTATCATTAAACTTATATGTAAGTTAATTTTTCCTCTATCAATATCATACCAGATTTTTTAAAATTGATTACCATGATCGCCATTATTCTTTTATCCTAAAACTTTTCTTTTTGGTCACCATCATCCTTCGTTACCATCATCATCATCACTATCAACATTATCATTATTATCAACTTCATCATCATTCATCTTATCTCCCTATTATTACTCTCATACTTCTTACAAACAACACACCTTCCCTGCTTCCCATTTGAAAAAAACAAAGAAAAGAACACACACACCTTCCCAATTCCCAATCCATCTATGTTTGTGTGAGAGTATGTGTGTGTGTTTGTTGTTGTTGTTTTTTTTTAGTTGTTGTGTTTTAAAATTGGTTTTTCTATTTTTTACTTATAACTAAAAAGAAATCAGATTTAGATTATTAACCTTTGCCTGACTGGACAGATTTATCTAAACTTTCATTTGACTTCTTCTTTTCTCTGATTACAACAGTGAATCATTTAATTTGAAATCCAATTTATACGTTGATTTACAATCAAGTGCTCAACTTCAAGCCCAATTTTATACGACATATTGCATCTCTCTTTTATTTTAAATACAAAATTTAAAAAAAAAAGACCATTACATCTTTTTTCTTTGTTGTTCTGAAGAAGCGTTTTTGATCGTTGAAAACTTGGTGTAATGATGATAATATATAAAATTATATGTTTATAACACATATAAGTTATATATAATAATATATGATTTTATATATTAAAAATATAATCATTTTCGTTGTCTGGTCTTGTTTGATAATACAGGAAGGCTCAGGAAACCTCACAATCTTTGGGAGGCCAGTTTTTAAAATTAAGTGATTCGGGGGTTTTAATGCTAAGTTTTCCCTTATTACTAACTTAATTCATCTTTCTCCTTCCACGCAATGGTCACAGTTTGACACGCATCTTTGTCCTGTTTGAGCCAGATGGTTTTATGAGAGGTGTTGTCCAACTTGTCCATCTTATGCTAAATCATTAATCTTACTTTTTCTGTTTTCTCTGATTCCATATAATATTTGGCAATTAATATAATGATGGGTATATCATGATTAATGTGACCCACCAAGCCTTGAGATGGAACCCACAGGGAAAGCAGAAAAGAGAAAGACCAAAGAGCACATGGAAAAGGGACGTAGAGATGGAGTTAAAGGAAATGGGATCCAACTAAGGCCCAGAACAGGAGGAGATGGAGAGTTTTTGTTGGTGGCCTATACTCCGACGTAGGGTGAAAATGGCTGATGATGATCATCATCATATCATGATTAATATTTCATGAGGATAGTGGGTATCGTCAATGGTATGCTATTTAGTTCTATGTGTACGATGTTTATTCAGGTTTTTCTGAAGCTGAAAAAAAAAAGAACAACCCACTCTTCGAGTGTCCCATTTCAGTGCTTTAGGCAAGTTCACTATATTATGAAGAAATCTATCACATTTTTTTCTAATGTCACACACACAAGGTATATCAAATGTTTTACATGCAGGCTCTGCATTCTTTCGTTGACATAGGAAAGACATTGCCATGTGATAGATTTTTGATTTTGTTATAAAGTGTTATTTAAACAGGGATTCTTCTTTAGTTTTGGAAGAACGATGATGATCATTACTTTAATAGTTTTACATGTTATTATAAATGTATCTTAATTTAAACAATAATTAATTTATCAATTTATCGTGAATTTATTTGTTGTTATGGTATTTGTTCTAATTATGGTTTTGTTGATATCATTGCAATAATAATCAGGTTGAGGAAGTTAACTTTTCTTGTTAGTTTTCTTTCATGTATTAATTTGATTTTAATCAGATGCCCAGAATTTATAATAATTTTTTTTATAATACTACTAATAATTATCTTGCGTGGTTTTCTGTCTTTACTTGTATATAATTATATATTGATACTGTTTTTACATGTACATATTATTGAAATGTTATTTATTTGTCCTTGACCTCGTCTTATTGAAATGGCTTATTGTCATCTAGTTTAGAATTTCTATTGTATGAAATTATATAGCATGTTCATCTGAATATTTTATTTGTAATGGAAAGTATAGATATGGTACAAAGGACACAGGATAAATACCTCAATATGCATAGCAAATAGTAAATAACTTTATGAATATGTCATGCCTTATTTTCTGGCCTGTTACTGTGTAAAGTTGACTCTTTCAATGCAATCAATGCTTGTTGTATTTTATTAAAAAGACATGAATTTAATCTTTATTCTTAATAATTTTGCATTTATGTAGTTTTTGTAAATCTTTTATTTTATTTTTTTAAAACTTTTGTTTGTTATTCTAATTTTTTTGTGGGTTTTTTTTTGTTTTTTTTGTTGGCTATTGCATGAGAAAAATGATCTCAATGATCCACAATTGTAAAATAATAACAATACGTTACCTACAGTGATAATGATTTTTCTTCCCTTCCATTCCATCAAGCCTTGACATTTATGAATGTATGGCTTATTACGTTCAAACTGTTGTTTTGCATGCATGCTTCATGTCATGTTCCGTTACGCTTAATTACACGCTAGAAATACATGAATGAAGTACACAAGCACATGATGCTCCCAAGGAAGGTGAGAAAGACTTTGAGTGGAATGGCATACTAGAGGAGGATACATGATTATTAAAGTAAAGAGCATTCCTATACATTGCGTTCCCACTAAATGGGCTTATACGCTATACAGAGTTTCCCTGGCAGGCCATTACAATCCAAAATCCTTTTCAACCCCCCGAGGGGCATACAGAGATTGCGACCCGATGAAAGGCGCTTCACTCCAGCATGCTGACAAGATCTTCCTCTACCCATAGCCTGGGTTATACCTGGGTACGGTGAGGAAATGCATGTAAAGAGTCTTTCCCAAGAACTCAATATCGTGCCCAACCGGGATTCAAACCTAGGACCTTTTGATCACCAGCCAAAAAGTCTACCAGTAGACCACAGTGCCACATAATTTTTCTAAGTAAACAGATTTTCATTGATTATTTGAAGGATTGAGTTAACATTGTGAAATCGATATGTGTCCATGATTTTACTTCGCATGGGTGTATGAGACTGAGTGTTGGTACATTTGTTTAGAAATTTTATGAGGTTTATGGATGGATGTGATGGGGTTAGTGAAAGGTCAAGTGGTTGTATGGGTATGATATCATTGATTTTATTGCTGAATTAATGAAGAAATATTTTTATTGTCTAAAGAATGATAAAAACAAGGAGAGGATTTAAAAATAAAAATAATAATAATTGTTATTGTCGATATTCTTTTTCTTCTTATTATTGTTATTGATATTATTTTTATTTTTATTATTATTATTATTATTATTATTATTATTATTATTATTATTATTATTATTATTATTATTATTGTTAATGCTCCATATGTTTCATACAAGTATCATTATATAACAATGATAATAGATAGTACATGTATTGAGTATTATTAAACATTGTATCACTTACCACATCAGCCATAAATTCACAATCAAATTTGCTATTTCGTTTTTGTCTCTGCTTAAAAAATTTTTTTCTTTCTTTACTACCAAAGGCAAATCAAACAAAGTGTCAGCTTTTTCAGGTTTTTGGGGTCTTTTGACATCCCTTTGGTAGAGCAGCGGGTTACGCCGAGCCTCTCCTAGCCAACCGAGAACCGGCTGTTTGCAAATAGTGAGACTCCCCGATGACATGCTCCATGTGAGTGAGGCTTCGGGTTCGCACCGACTAGGTCTAATAATAATATTAGACCTACTGGTAGTTACCATACCCAACTGGAGTGCACTGGAAGGGCTCTCCAAAAATGTTAACCAAGATTAATTGATTGAAACAAAGTGTCCTGAAAGATTACACTTATAGTGAATTAAATTATTTTTTTCTTTAACACTTATAGTGAATTTAAATTATTTTCTTCTTTAACACTTATAGTGAATTTAAATTATTTTTTTCTTTAACACTTATAGTGAATTTAAATCATTTTCTTCTTTTACACTTATAGTGAATTAAATTATTTTTTTTTTAATGAGATATTTCATTGTTTTAAGTTTCATTTGTGGTAAATGGCCAAAGGCAGCTAATTGTTATTGGTTTTTCTGGTTTTCTTTTATTTATTATCTCTCACAATCTTGTGTCCATATTTTGATTTTCTATCATTTCATAGTCCCTTTTCTGTGTGCTGTGTTTTCATTTTTATTCTGCATTTATTTATTGTTAATTTCGTTATTTAATGTCTTTTTTTTTTTATTATTATATTCTGCATACTTTAGATACATTCTTGATAGTGTATTTTTGTTCATTTCTGTTCTTTTTTAATTTTTTAATTTGCTCATTTATTTCATAGTAAATTAATGATTATTAAATTGAAGTATTCCATTATTTCAACTGTTTATAATGTTTTCATCAATTTTCGTTTGTTTATTTTAAATTTTTTTAAAAATTTTTGTTTATTTGTTTAGATTGATCAATTATTCTCATTTCATTAAATCAAAATGGATGCTTACCAGAAAGTCTATAGGGAAATAACTAAGAAGGTCATGAAAACTATAGGAGGAAGAAATCTTGGAAGGGTTGAAAACGATCAGGTGTTTTCTTAGGACACCAGTCTTACAAGAGTTTAATGGAGTGGAGTGAGGGGGGAAGAAATGTATTTCTTGTTATTTTTATGTGACTGGTTTAGGATTTTTTCCCCCGATGATGTTAAGAAAAGGAGTTCTGCAGTGCATCAGAATAAAAATGTATTCACAATATTTGAGGCTTTATGTAAACTTATGGATAGACCTGCAATAATGAATTATAGTTTCTCATATTATTTTATACTGTCATGCCTAGACTTTAGACAGTCGGTAATGATTCTGTAATAATGTAGTGTAGATAATATAATATACATAGTTATGCAATATTGGCAGATATGATAGATCTATTGTAATATTTTCTCAAACTGTTGAGTCTTTAAAACTGAAAGTGCAACCCGAGTGCATCATTTACCTGTTATGTTAGTCTTGTAAAGATTCAAGAACAGTCTTTATTATATACATATTATTATAATCTTTATAAAAATCATTTTAGATACATACATTCATTAGCCCATCTTGCAGGATTATTACAAGTTTTCTCGTTGGTCAAAATAACCTCCAGCGAGGAGTCCAGATTTTGGTGGTCTGATTAAATATAATCATTTTAAACAACCACTGATATTTTTCCTCTTTTTCTTCTTGCTCTTACTAATGCTGATGTTTATTATACTCTGTGTAATAACTGAAGTGTATTTTTATCTAACGTAAATTCGGATCTTCTTGCCACTTTATTCATGAAAAAAAGCTTTTTTTTACTCTCTTTCTTTCAATTAATACATTAAAATCACTGCCTGTTGTGGTGAACATGCTTAAATCTTTAAGAAAATCAATCAAATTATCTATTTGCATTTCACATCTACCACGGATACATAGTTAGAGCCGATGTTATTAACTCACTCTCCTTGTGGTTTGCTTCTCTTTCCTCTTCAACCATTTAATTCAATTTAATCAATCTATTCTCATTGTAAAAAGAACAGTTGAATTAAAGATTTACAAATACTGATGAATTAGGTAATAGAAAAACACTGGGTCACAATTTCACACAAAACACTTACACACACACACACACACATTCATTTACATACTTGTTCACTTGGGCCACAATTTCACACAAACACATTTACATACTTGTCCACTTGGGCCACAATTTCACACAAACACATTTACATACTTGTCCACTTGGGCCATAATTTCACACAAACACACATTTACATACTTGTTCACTTGGGCCACAATTTCACACAAACACATTTACATACTTGTTCACTTGGGCCACAATTTCACACCAACACACATTTACATACTTGTCCACTTGGGCCACAATTTCACACAAACACACATTTACATACTTGTTCACTTGGGCCACAATTTACACATAACACTTATTTACATACTTGTCCACTTAAGCCACAATTTCACACCAACACACATTTACATACTTGTCCACTTGGGCCACAATTTCACACAAACACACATTTACATA
>JASKDV010207922.1:0-10468 GCA_032466395.1 Aegires albopunctatus
TCTCTCTCTCTCTTTCTTTCTCTCTCTCTCTCTCTCTCTCTCTCTCTCTCTTTCTCTCTCTTTTTTTCTCATGTCCCCTTCCTTTCTCTCTTTTTATCTCCCTCTATCCTTTACTAATACCTTAATCACCCATTAAAATATGACATTGACATATTACATATACATACATATACCTACCTACTTACATACAATCTTACAAACATTAACAATGTTAAAACTAGGAATATAGGGTATGAGGCAATGGAATTTATATAAACAACAATAACTGTAAAGATGTAGTACATTATAAGATAACCCCAAGAGAGAAAGACAATTGAGGAAGAAACGAAAAAAATTCTAGTGAAGTAAGAAAGAATTGGGCCCGCAATCTCTGCGGTGCAGTGAGAGTGTTCCTAACCAACCACCACCGAGCTCCTTTAAAAAGAGGTCGATTCAATTTAGTCTTTGAAACACTTCACTCACCCCTACTGGCAGTAATCTTTCCTTTGGAACATCCACATCGCTTCACTAGTTCTATATATATAAAGACATATGTATACTTTTTTTTTTTTTCGTTTCTTACTTTGTAAGATAATTGTCTTTCTCTCTTGGGTTATCCTATAATGTTCTACATGTTTACAATTATTGTCAATGTTAAATCTAGTTTGCGATTTTTTGATAGTGAATTATGTACATTAACATAGATCAAATTACGTACTACAATATATAATGCAAATACGCAGTTGAAACGATACAATATAATGATATCATAGACATACATTATAAGTGAAAATTCTCCTTTGACGTCAGTGTGGTGTCACAGATAAGATCATCGCTGTAAAGTTGATGCGCAGATGTGACTGCCCCCTGGGCTGATGGCTGCACTCTGTGGATAATGTTGCTCTACTCCTCGCAGCTTTTGCTATCTGTGTCGATCCTGGGGGTGTTGAATGTTTTAAACAATGACTTTAATCTTTCTTCTTCAACTGATCTTAATTTGATTTCTTCATATCACACAGAGTCGCTTTCAAGGGTGGCTTTTGGCTGAGTGGCATCAAGGATGCCATCGACGACTCAATTCAATTTTGGCAGTTTTTCAAAAGATAACTTAGAATCAAATCCTTTTATTTATTTTTTTATCTCCTATTCTGATGAAAATGTTTAACATTTATGTTTGTTTGGCAATAATTGAACAACGTGTTGCAAATAATTAAAAAGAAAAAAAAAAGGACAACGCATCAAAGACGTTCCTTAAATCTGAAATCACATTTGACATTATACAGAGATAAGGAACTTAAGGTTTATGCGATTTGGTTAATTCTTTCTTCTATTTTGTCCAAAGTGTTCAAATCAAAGCAGTGTCGAAAACTTAATTTCAATTACTTAAAATGAAATGTGAAAATGAATCAATTAACCGATATTAGGACGTGCAACGTCAATCAGACGAAAAGCAATGATGAATTCAAGTTCTGCTTTGAAATCTAGTACAGGTAAAAAAGTAAGAGTAAAAGCCGTTCTTATATGGCGCACCTATCCACAGCGTATCCGTACTCAAGGCGTTTTCCAATGACTATTATACTCCCCTGACCGACAGCAACATAAAACACATAGGACAAGACTGTCAGCCTATTAGGCGCAATTACATATTCGGACACGGACAACGCTATCTTAACAGCCAAGTACTCATTCACACCTGAGTCGAGTGAGGTAGATGGGACAAGGTGTTTTACCTAAGGACACACCGCCAAATACCAATGGCTATCGAGAAAATATATGTCTAGTGAGATACGATCCCACCAAGCCACCCAGCCGATTGTTGTCGGTGGGTAGAGCCGCTTGAGTTTCTCATGTCCGAACTGTGTTAACAATTGGGCCACATGAGTTTCTCATGTTCGAACTGTGTTAATCACTGGGCCACATGAATTTCTCATGTTCGAACTGTGTTAATCACTGGGCCACTTGAGTTTCTCATGTTCGAACTGTGTTATTCACTGGGCCACTTGAGTTTCTCATGTTAGAACTGTGTTAATCACTGAGTCACTTGAGTTTCTCATGTTCGAACTGTGTTGACCACTGGGCCACTTGAGTTTCTCATGTTCCAACGGTGTTAACCACTGGGCCACTTGAGTTTCTCATGTTCGAACTGTGTTAACCACTGGGCCACTTGAGTTTCTCATGTTCGAACTGTGTTAACCACTGGGCCACTTAAGTTTATCATTTTCGAACTGTGTTAACCACTGGGCCACATGAGTTTCTCGTGTTCGAACTGTGTTAATCACTGGGCCACTTGTGTTTCTCATGTTCGAACTGTGTTAACCACTGGGCCACGAGTTTCTCATGTTCGAACTGTGTTAATCACTGGGCCACTTGAGTTTCTCATGTTCGAACTGTGTTAATCACTGGGCCACTTGAGTTTCTCATGTTCGAACTGTGTTGACCACTGGGCCACTTTAGTTTCTCATGTTCCAACGGTGCAAACCACTGGGCCACTTGAGTTTCTCATGTTCGAACAGTGTTAACCACTGGGCCACATGAGTTTCTCATGTTCGAACTGTGCTAACCACTAGGCCACTTGAGTTTCTCATGTTCGAACTGTGTTAATCATTGGGCCACTTGAGTTTCTCATGTTCGAACTGTGTTAACCACTGGGCCACATGAGTTTCTCATGTTCGAACTGTGTTAATCACTGGGCCACTTGAGTTTCTCATGTTCGAACTGTGTTAACCACTGGGCCACTTGAGTATCTCATGTTCGAACTGTGTTAATCACTGGGCCACTTGAGTTTCTCATGTTCGAACTGTGTTAATCACTGGGCCATTGACGCCCCCAAATATTACGGACAAATACCATGATTTAGGGACTATAATAAATAATATGGTAATGATATGCCAAAGATTCAAACGATGTTATGTAGCATTTTTCATAAGCTTAACAGGTATTGACTTTTGATTATATATAGATATTATCTTTTTTTATTCATTTTAAGCTCTTTTAGTCAGTAATCAAAGTGAGAAGATCACAATGAGTAGATAATTTCAATATCATATTTTGAATATGAAGTTAGGAAGAGGTTTAAAGGAGGTTTAAATCATCATAACACATTCTAAGGGTACTGCCACGTTTTGGGCTAGTATCTAGCCAAGTGGTTCGACAGCCACTATGTCCTAGATGATATGGTGTCGTTTCGAGTTAATGCTAAGACGATTATAATATCATGTGATTTTTCGATTGTAAACTTTATAGAAGTCAAAGTTGATAATAACAGTATCATCATTTAGAGAAAGGGGGCGAGGGGATGCTAGATGTATCATGTAAATCCCACGTACATGTAATATTATGATGTGCGGCATCTCTGCAATTATGTACAAACAAGAAAAAGGATCGCCAAATTAACAAATGATAAGAATATCATGAGAATGTCCAGACATGGATCCCAAGAGAACTGTATGATTGAGATTTAATATTTATCCTCCAGCATTGGGTTTTACCCAAAAGACCAATACGAGAAGGAAGACGCATATTTCTCTAGAGAAAATGAAAACCCAAAACAATAGCTAGATCGTCGCTAGACTAAGGTGCGCCTCTTGGTTTCAGCAAAATAAGAACGAAAAGCTATATTATATAAGTGTTATAAAACGAAAGATCGTTGAAACTGAAACGCTTGTGTGGTGATATGATTTATCTCAGGATTTTTCTTCCTCACTTCCACTTTTACAAAAGTGACACAACATTGAAGATTAGAAATATGCTGCTTCAGACCAACCAACTATCCTTTATTTGTCTCGGGAGTATCGGATATTAATATACTCAATTGTTACCAAGTTAAATCATTCTTTGTATTGCATGAAGTATCATCTTGAACATTTCCGACAATTGTAAACGTAAAACAATGTATACTACACATATATAAACAAAACATTACAAGAAGAGGGTTCTTTGTGTGTTAAAGGCACATAGAATCGAAAAGGGAGAAATGTACTTCCGGTTGGCTATTCCCACGTCACGTCATGGGTGTCATGTTTCATCGCGTATAATCTAGATCAATTTACCACAAAACTAAACCGGTTATCTATTTTTTATTGCAAAAGTAACGTATTTATCAATGGTCATGAAGTACTTCTCTGACTAAGGATCTATCGTTTGTCCATGAGGGGGCCAAAGATAATAATAATATGTTTCTAGTACTTCATAATCATTGGAATTGACATCAGGCAGACGTACAATCTTTCGATGATCAAGATGATAGGTTTTGTTTTTCTTTTTTAAGTCTTATATTGTGTTTTATAGGGTAATAAATAAATATATAGTTTTCTGATAATCCTTGTTTTTTATAATCAAGATCTATAATGAATTGGATTTTTGCTTTTTTCCCCCAAGATAGATGGGAAACAATACACTTATGACATATTACTTCAAAATAGGTTGGGGAAGAATACTATTTTGGGCATTTGGTGGATGGGCATGATGCATATGAGAACTTATTCTACAATAACTCCTACTTCATAAATTCAGGCAGCAACGTAATTAATTTGTCTACATACCTAACCGACGTATTCCACCCCCAAGACAGAATAAATCAAATTGAAATCGTTTGGTGGTAGTAACGATATGGGGAGCTGTCAAATTGTCATAATGCAGAGGATATTCTACAATAATGTGAGCCTCCATATGAGGCTCAGACAAGTCAATAACTCAAACTTCATAAATTATAACCGCGATGGAATTTGTCTGCATACCCAATCGCTGATCATATGCATAGAGCAAAGTCCTGAATCTTTATTACGGCAGCAACTATTATATGATTATTGTCGAATGAGGCAATTTAACATTTTCTGTATGAAAAAGATAGTTGCATATTTTATTTGCTATGGACAATCTTAGAATATATTTCTTTTTTCGAGTCAAGTGAATGCCAGTGATCATATTATTATTAAATTCAAAACCTATCTATTTTTCTTTCCCATAAATTCTTTTTCACTCCGAAAAATTCTATTTCATTTTGCTGCTGTTTCAAAACAATCCTTACTAGTAGATAAAATCCATGAAGATACGCTCCCAGGGCTGTGGGCATAGTTCCAGAAATAGAAATCTCCAGACCTTTTTTATTGAAAAGATAAACGCATTATAATACGGTATGAACTACATTAATTTTGCTAATAACTACTTTCTCCAGGTTCACTAAGTGAGCGAAGTTAAGCCATTTGTATGTAACCATTCTTTTCGATAAAAAGTCGACACCAATCTGCCACCTAAAACCATGCTCTCACGCCTTTATTCCTTTAAGCACATGATGAATTTCCCGAATGTTTTTGAATGTATTTAAAAATCGATTTGCCATCCCCAATTTGTGGAAATAAAAGTACCCACTTCCTGGTAGGTTACGAAATCTGGTAACAGACAACGTGACACCATGTTGTCAATTAAAGAAACTTATTTTCGTGTCTTACTATTGCCGTCCCACATTATAAAGTCTCTCAGCGTCTCCACAAGAATCAATCAATTGGCTAATACATCTTGCAAGGCCCAGACAAATACTTGGAGTGTGCTTATCTTAATTCAATCAGCAGGCACCTTTGACGTAGATACTCCTTTTGCTTACGTCATAATCACTTAAATGGACCAGGGCGACATGATGGAACCACAATGTCTTACTTGAAAGGATGTGTGACGAATGTTGAATTATAGATATTAAGCTGGAAATATTTCCTGTGCGGATTATAAGATATTATTAGTATGATTATCTATCGGTGTCTATCACTTATTTTCTATTTTTATAATGCCTTTGTCGATCGAATTTTCTTAAAACTACGCAGTTAATTATTGTGTCCATCAATATTTTATCATAACGAGTGATGTGTAATGACGTGATTGCCGCTTAAGGGGTAAGACGATTATAAAAATAATTATTGATTTGCTGACGTTCCGGAAATGTTATCAATCCTAAAAAGATGACGTTTCATTGCATCATGCGATACACTAATTAACATTCTCTGATAAGGTTAATATCAATCTGGCTAGAAGCAATATGAAATAAAGAAGTATATTTCCCATGAGCTGATATGATTGGTCGAGCCTGTCCTTTACAAGTTTCACTGAGGTCAAACAGATGAATTAAATACCATTTTGAGTCACATCCTAGCCACAAGGCCAAATTGTCACAGTTTTTACCCCCAGCTTTTAGCCGGTGCCCTCTTACCCTGGGTATCTTCTCTAGTGATCTGTGGTTATCGAAAAAACCATGCACATTGCGCCAATCGATCCCTCCCAATGTGACTAGTCTGTGATTCTGCTGCTAGACTTTTCTCGTTTTGAACTTCGTAAATCAAAAGGCCACTGATGCCTCCAATGTCGAATTCTTTTCCAGGTTATATTTTTTTTCATTTAACAACCATTGAGGTGATATACTTACTTACATACCAGTTAGACCAAGGCTAAATTAGCAGAATACACCGACTTTGTCATAACATTCAAAGACGTAAAATGGATACGACAACTTTTAACCGGCCAAGCACAAATCGGGTTGGAAGAATGAAAAAGGGGATAACTGAAAATATGAGCAGCCTACCGCTCTATCCCAACACTATTTTATGTCATGAAAATGTTTTTTCAAGGAAGAAACTGGCTCTAACTCAATTTGTTTTTGTTCCAGTGGAAAAAAAACCCCATTGAAACCTACTGTACTTCAACTTATAGATGGTTCAGTTGGGTTGCCGCTGGCGCTTTGGCAGCCAGGGCTCTTTTTATCAAATACATTTATTTGTTTTGGTCAAAAATACCAATTCTGAAGACATAATCGGATTTCTCGCTAAATTGTACTGCGGTTTGATACTAAATACTGCATGGTTTCATCTTGGATTGCCTTATGTCCTTTGCCTACCGTGTATCACGTGCATGTGGAAAGAATTGGTCAACTTTAAGTCATAGTGAGGTAAACTCAACTCAGAGACACAGTTCATCCTTCCAATTTTTAGGTGGCTGATTTAAAGTTGTAGTACGGTAACAGCCTTATGAAAATTGAGTTGGCCTTGAAAAGGATTATTTGTAGTGCCAGATTTAGTTTAGATTACATGAATTATAATCCTGTTGAATGGATTTTACACTAATCTTTCGTCACTTTGGATTATCTTATGTTGAAAAACGCATTCCCATACAGCAAGCCATAAAATATTATAATTGTTATGCTGATGTGCAAAATCCCTGCCAGACTCTAGCTTTTTCAGCACACATCTTGCAATAAGATCTGAAGGTGCTTTGAATGTGTTTTCTTAGGCATGGTCAAATTATGAAAACCGGTGAAGCAAGTAATCAAATCAGAAATGTATGTGAATGAGAATTGATATAATATTTCGAATGTAGACCACGCTCATTTGTCAATCAAATCAGAGTAAAAATCTAGATCTAGACCCCTCAACCTAGATTCGTAATTAATCTGGAGACCAATTCAGATCTAGAAGGTGGCACAAAAATGCACACAAAATGTGATAGCAACTGGATATAGATATATTTTGTCTTGATCTTGATTAGCTTTCGCACCCCTTTACATATCAAAACTTTAAACACAATTAATTATAATATTGTAGTTCCATATCTGATAGATTTGTTTGGATAAATGGTTGTTCTGCCTATTCATTTAAGCGATTAGTCATTTTTGCTTTCATGAGAATGCAAACATCGTCACTAGACGGCATAATATTAACTTTGAATTCTATTGTACTTTGTACTTCCTTTATTGATTGTTATATTTGTTGCTGTTGTTTTGGGGGCTTGTTTGTTGTTGTTGTTTGTATTTTTTAATTATTATTTTCTTTTGGTTTTGTTGTTGTTTTTTTGTTTTTGATTTTATTTTATTTCATTATATTTTTTTTTGGGGGGGGGATTTGGTTGTGGGTTTGTTTTGTTGTTTTGTTGTTTTTTTGTTTGTTTGTTTTTTGTTTGTTTGTTGTTTTTAGTTTGTTTTTTTTGGGGGGGAGTTGTTGTTTTTGGTTGTTTTGTTTTTGTTGTTTTTTGCTGTTTTGTTCAAGATGTTGAATAAATTGTATAGTTTATGAAGGGTTTTTTCGTTTGTTTGTTTTTTTCGAGAGGCTCACAATTCACTGTTCTGAAAAATGTATTTATTTTAAAATCATAACATTCATATCATAAAAGAGGAAGCAATTTTGTCAGTCAATCAACCAGCAAGTGGAGAAATTATAGAAAAATAAATAGGTGAACAAACCAAACAGCCAGCAAAACACCAAAACGGAAACCATCAAACCAACCAACAAACCAGTCCAACAGTGTCCCTCTTCTGGCTCAATAAACGTCATTGCCTTACAATCTATGAAAAGCCAGAATTGATGAAAGGAATAAAGCAAAAAAGACGTCAGTGCGAGAGAGACGTGTAACTAGGCTTCCTATTTGCCGAAGATCTACGCATCGATGAATTTACATTACATTTCAGAAAAGGAGTCCTAAAATAGATATCTCGTGCCCCTGTATTGTAGAACCAGTCTCCTGAGCGAATAGACGAGATGGTGTCTCGGAATTCCCTGAAAGCGTGGTATGACGTCACAAGCCACTTTCTGTCCATCTCTCGGGGCCGTGAAAACTATTTAGGAGGTCTTGAGATATCCCTCGAATCTATATTTTAACTCACTTTCTGGTTGGTGCGTAAATGGCGAAAGAACATTGTCTTGAATCAATGGGCTACATAAAGAATAAAAGTTTTTGAAAAAAAAATTATTAATAATAATTGATGATAGAGTTAAGAACTAATTTTTAAACAATTAGGACGACGGAGATGACCCATTAATAAATGATAAAGATAATCGCTCAGCAAGTTAGTGAGACTCGCAGATTTTACATTAACAACCCCACCTCCCCATCCCCTGCCCCCCTTTTAACCTCAATCCCCTTTACCGTTGGCCCTTAGCACAAATTACGCTTTCTCACACCCAGTGGTGCATATAGTGGGGCTGCTACCTTCCTGCATACAGATACCAGCGTTAGCTGCCTTTACCGGATGTTCGTTTTACGCCACGAATTCATTTTGAAGAGGTAGCACTGTTATCCACAGCCTCAACTCCGCTTCGGCCGCTAATAAAACAAAATAAGGAGCGCTGAATACTACAAGTTACAGTACTAATATCGTTCTGGGAGCGAAGCTGAGACTGTGGACAACTTAAGCGCTTAAACAAGCATCAAAAGAACTTCAACAGGACCAACCTACATGGTATGTTATTTTCAGTAATATCAATGTTCACGTGCACATTAAGCAAGGCCCTCAGACAAATCAAAGATAAAGTGGTAAATGGTACGTATCCTCATAATGCAGACTTGCAGCCTTTACATCAATTATACATATGCATGTAGGCAGGACGAAAAAGAAAACTTCTATGCGAAAAGAAAATTGGAAGGGAGCAAACAAGTTGCATAGCATGCCTTATCAATCATGGCCTTACCTGGTCACTAACTTTTATTGTACTCTATGAAAGAAAAATTAGATAGTGTGAGTGACATGTTTAGGTTCCGTGTCGAATTGAGTATGTGATGAAGTTTGTTTTGTTTTTCTTCTTCGACCTTTAGCAGTACAGAAAAACCACGCTTCATTCTGTCTTTACGTCCGCGGTCTAAGAGCATAGTTTATCTATGAATAGTTTTGAAATAGGAAATGGTATCTTACTGAATGGGCATTTTGGGAACTCATCGTGTCTTACATGGGAGATAAGCCCCATCCGGTGCGTCTCCATGTGGCGAATATGACATGGTTTCCATAATTCTTGAAGAACAGCTCAGTGAATAACAAATTAGCCGTCACATTCCAAACAGTAGTCTAGGAGAGAAGGTATATACTGATTTTTATCATAATAAAGAGAGTTAAGTTAATGTAGGACCCCAACCATGACTGGAACCATTTTTGTCATCATGAGCCACCAAATCCGGCGATTAAGACCAAGCTGGGGGGGAGGGGGGGGGGGCTCATATTGCTATAAGTCATTCTCGGGCTGATGGAGCAATGTTCCCTGCGTGGGGTTCTCACGTGTGTCATCAAAATTGTTCAGTAAATGAAAATATTATCTTAGCTTATATAACCGACTGAAATTGAACACCATCATGATTGTAGGATTTAAGTGATAATAATGATCATATCTAGTTCATTTCCATTGATTCTTACCGCAAAATGAAAACCCCTGATTTAGATGTTCAACACAAATTGATTAGTAATGATATTATATAGAAAGAGAATATAAACCATTAGCACCATCTAATATCGATTCCGATAATAGGGTATTGAAGAGTGGAGTATAAATCATCATCTGCCAGATAACAAAAAAAGGCGTTTGGACAATCGGATAATAACAACGATTTTGAAACAGTGCTAGAACTCATCCCTTCCTCCCCAAACCTCGCAAAATATACCCCACCAAATTGACGTCTCTCTCTCTCTCTCTCCCTCTCTCTCTCTCTCTCTCTCTCTCTCTCTCTCTCTCTCTCTCTCTCTCTCTCTCTC
>JASKDV010207933.1:0-10467 GCA_032466395.1 Aegires albopunctatus
GTATTTGTGTCCACCAGCCTACCTGGATGGCTAGTTTAGCACTGCCGTGGGATGCCTAGCGCTTTGCGTGTTAAATTAAAAAGCATAAGAATTCGGAAGAGTTCTACTATTGTAGTGTAAGTCAGTAATTGGGATGGCGCTTTTAATTAATTCATACTGGATAATCGGGATGGGCGTTTCTTAATTGGGACAAAATATATTACACCTGGCCCATCTGGTAAATTTATAAGCGTCAATTATTTTCCAACGAGATGGATCGCACCTCTGGCTGTCTCAACATGAACTGCTTTTGTAGGGAAAGCAGAGATTTTATTGGTTATACCTGTCAATGTTGTTCACTTTGCAGATCGTTTACCTGGCATTGATAGTGTGAATGATGCTCAGTGACATTCTGTATATGCCTCTGTCCTGGGCAATTGAGAGATTTTATTGGTCCGAATACGAGCGAATGGGGACAGCTATATATGTGTATTGTCATTCGGTACATCTCTGTTTAGAGTAAGGTGCGGATCACAGGTTTGTAAGACTTTCAGCCTCCTTAATTGCCTGATAACAAATGAATGGCGACTGAATGCTGTAATCAGTAGACAGTGTGATTATGGAATGGCCGAACATGTCACATACGTGGTGCGAAATGTCAATAAACCTAACCCTCTAATAAGAGTACATTGAAATCTACCATCCTTTACGGCGAGTTATTACTTTCTCATAATACACTGTGTATAAATGGCTGCCGCTTTATCAGGATGCCACATAATCAGGACAATTCAAGTGATACACAGGCGTCCTGATTAAAGGCTTTCACTGCAACGTCCAAGGGGGACCTGAGACAACAGACCATTATATTGTCCTTCATTGCCCAGTGACAAGACTTAATTGAGGCTATAATATGAAACACTCCTGAGAGCAGAAGGTATCTAAATCACCCCCTATTCTGCAAGAACAACATGTGTTTAGAAAGGCAGAACTGCTCAAAACACTTAAATCGGTGTCCTTCGTTAAGAAGGAAAGAAGGTCTGTAAAGACATTAAAAATTAAGACGAATGCCATGTTTCCATTAAATTATTTTTCACTGATTCAATTTTCTCTTGATTTGAACAAATTGTGTTGATCATAGTCTTTGACTGCACCACTTGTCAAGCAACATGAGACATTTTTCATGTCTTTCTCCTCTGATTTGTTGGTGAGCCAGGAATCCTGTATGTGACACAATTTCGCTTGAGAAGTGCTCTGTACATTTCTCAGCCTGTCTTTCTTTGAATCTGATTCAGGTTCAATGGCCTTGTTGGCGTGACATTTTTCCTCTAAGAGTTGTTTTTTGTAAATGTCCCTAGGCAATGCATGGCTCTATCACACAATGTCTCACAGAGTGCAGCAAACTTTTCCTACATTTCCTTTCCTTCTAGGACAATGGAGTCTAAGCATTGCTCCAAGTTTGATGTCACTATTTTACAGCTTGCTGGTTTTCAGGCATTTTGACACTTTCCTACCTCGTGGCTTTCTCTTGGATTGGACACTAAGGTTTGAGTTTGGATACGAGGCGATGATCTGACAGTGACAGCAATCTGTGCCACACAAGGTCCTCATAAATCGTATGTCTGGCCTGTCCATCCTCCTTACATTGATGTAGTCAAGGATGCCAGTGCTTCGAGCAGGAATGCATCCATGATGTTCTGTTTGGGTGGAGAGATTGAAGATGGTGTTGGTTATCAAAAGGCCAAGCTCTGCACAGGTCTGGAGGAGCAGCAATGCTATTGCTGTTGCTAACTCATTGTTTCCCAATCATTCCTTCCCAAGATGATGATGATGATGTGGGACGCTTATATTGCATATATATGTTCCCATGCTACATTAACATGCTTACTGTGCCTAGGAATTGTGGGAATGGTCATAAGGCGCTGCAAACCACAGTCATTCCCTCTGATCTCAGGAGACACCATCACAATCAACTCTTGCACTGAAATCACTTAGAATGAAGAGTTTGTCTCCCTGGAGAATAGCTGTGAGGACAGAGATGTCTTCATAGAATTTTTCATTTGTTTCATTAGATTAGTCATGGTGGGGGCGTAGGCACCGACAATCAGTGATGGTCTCCTCTCCATGACAAATAATAAATGAATTTATATAGCGCTGGGGCTATCCACCATACAATGCTCAGTGGCACTTTACAATGACATAAAATGGTTTATTTATAGACAACATGTTAAAAGAAGAGGGAGCAAAGACATGTAAATAGAAATGATAATAAAAGACATAGAATTGAACTTTTATTGCCATGTGATAGATAAAAGTTACATCATCCATAATCTAAAAATTGCATCAGTAAAATGCTTTACAGAAAAATTCAGTTTTAAGATTTTTCTTAAAAATTTCAAAAGAAGGACTGGTTTTTGTCTTAAAAGATAATTGATTCCATAAAAATGGGGACAGAAATGTAAGAGGATTTTTTGCTAAAACATGACTTTTTTATATTTTTTATTTCTTTTTTTTTCAGCTGGAGTCAAAAGATTCAGACCATCAAGGATTGTTGGAACGGCATAAGAATCATTATGTAGCCCTGGACTCAGTAAAGGAAGAACTTTTGTATGTATTCTTCTATAATATATCTGTATTTTTAAATGATGAAAATTCAAGAGATATAATTTGATTTCCCTTTTATCTATTACTAGAAAGATTTTAAGGTAGACAATTTGGTTTTTCTGTATGATTCAATTTTTATCAATTCACTTTTTGCTGTTGTCCCATTCAAATAGGCATAGAAGTGAAAGGGTCTGTAAAAGTTTGTAAAATTCAGTCAATGGCACATAACTTTTATTATTTTATCATAATCAATTGTTATATCATTGCATGAGGTTTCAACATGTTTAATATATGAAATTATTTGCTAAGAGGTATCATACCAGAAAAGGGCATGAAAATTCTCTTGAAATCATTTGCCTCTATATGGATTTTTAAACACCCTCTGAGCCTCACATATATATATTATGATTTCCCAAATTCTATATCATTTATTTATCTATTTTTCTATGATTTGATGCTGCTGAAATGAAAGCAATAAACCCCTTACCTGGAACAAGGAACCAAAAGAGAAGGATAATATGCAATAAAGATGAAAAATATACCATAGATGCACTAATTATACCCATGTATTCTTTCACATGGCTGCTCATCTTCCTTTCCTATTCTTCCATACAAAAATCCTTTAAGACTTGAACACATGTACCAAACGAGCATTAAATGATTATACACACCTAATTACCAAAGTCTATCCCACATCAACTTCCTGATCCAACTCCAATTCTCTACCAAAACTGCTGTGTTTGCTCAAATTCTTACATTAATTCAGATTGTTGTAATAAAACAGACTGTTAGGCTAAACTGAATCGTTGCTTTTATCTAAACCATCAGGTACTATACCATTTTATATAAATTTAACATGTTTAAACAGTGATAGACAAGCATGACATACGATGATTTAAATCGAATGAAAGTAGCCTCGGATAAGAATTTTGGCAGGCAGAAGTAGGCTAAGACCCAGACGTACTTTTGATTGTCATATTATGAAAATAGGACTGTCGTTTGCAAATGTACCATAATATGCCTATATCACAATCTGATGTTTGTCAAAACTACCTGTGAAGTTTCAGAAAGTTTTATTGTGTACTTTGGGAACTATTATTTTTACTTATTACATATTTTTTGAAACAGGAAAGCTAACATTGATGTAAGAATTGTGCATAGATTTGCTTTGGATCAAAATGTTGTTGACTGGGCAGATGTTGTTTTCACTGCTGGTGGTGATGGTACTTATTTGCTAGCAGCAAACAAGTTTATCAATACAAGCAAACCACTCATTGGTATTAATACAGATCCTGAAAGGTAACTATCATTTACAATTTGAGCAGAAATTACTTACTTTAATTTTGCATCAATCAACATTTTCTATTTTTAATATACTTCAAAAACCATGAACACCCTTTGCTCCGATATTAATTTGATTTTCAAAATTCAGTCATTCTGAAATGACACAAAAATAGTTTTAGAGTTGATTTTCATTATTTTATCGTAATCAATTGTTATACCATTGTATGAGGTTTCAACATGTTAAATACATGCTGGTATCTCTAATCCAGACTTCTGTAATCCGAATCCCTCTGTATTCCAAACCATTTTCTGGGAACAGATTTTGTTCTTATTATTTCTTAGTATTCCCTAATTGGAAAAATTCTGTAATCTGAACAAATTGCTGGGAACGGAGGTGTTCAGATTAGAGAGACGAGACTGTATATGAAATTATTTGCTGTCACACTTTTGTTTAGTCTTTTCAAATGATTACTATGTCATCAATAAAACAATTGTTGACATTTAGGTTGTTTTCACTGCATCTAATACAATGCTCACTCGATGCAAACTTTCAAATTTCCAACAATTGTAAAAATTTCTAGAAATCACTTAGAGAATGATGTACTACAATTGTTAACAATTTCCAATCGTTTAAGGCAATGATTGGAATTTCACTTTCAAATATTCAAGACACATTATATTTTGGCTTGCCATGTGCAAATAGCTGGTTACTCTATTCACCTGCCTGCAATCTGCCTATCTGTAGAAGTATGTATCTTTATTACAGATGATTATGGCATGTGAGAGACTGAGCCCATAGTGAACTGGAATTTACATTCATTAGGTAACTAAGCTAAATTCACAGTATCATCTGGACAATTTTAAACACTGATATTCATGCCTCTTTGAAGGTGAGGAATGTCGGAGAAGTAAAAGTTAGCTTAACTTTTAGTGTGAAGCCAGCCAAAATGAGGAAAATAAAGCAATGAATGTTCCGTTTCAACATTTAGCTAGGTCTTGGCAAAAGCCTTCCTTCTTTGTGTGGCAAAGTGCTCTTTAACCATGGCGCTCTTTTTCAGGTTTCTGCAATATAATATGTGTGTAAGAGAGAGATAGAAACATGAATATGTAGCACATCTTGCATGCAAATGTAAAGTTTATAAAGTTCAAAACCTAGCATGTCCACTATGTTGATTATATGAGAAAGATTTTACACATGCAACACATTTTCCTCACTTTAATCATGTCTAAAACAAAACTTAGCAATAGGCAGATTCAGATGTTGTCAAGATGTTTTTCAAAAAGTTAACACTCTGACACCATATCATAAAATAAAGTCTAGTTTTTACCATGGACAGACCCTTTTAGAGCTGATTCTCCGTATTATCACTGTTATCCACTGCCTTTGGTCTGCCAATCATAAAATCATCAAACTTTTTAATAATTTATTACTTCCTTTGTCCAAGGAGCTGAGCAGAGACAACATAAGTAATAACTAATAGTGTTTGACGCTTTTATGATTAGCGGAGCTGAGGCAGTGGATAACATAGGAGACACCGTGTTTAACTCCTGGGCAAGGTTATTTACACGAATTGCCTACGTTTGCGGCGCTGTTCTTACGGCTGACGCTCGGTGACGGTAATTACCAAAAGACAAATTTCCCTTCGGGGATGAATAAAGTGGTATTTTATTTTTTTAATTTATTTGGGATTGGTGGAGTAGAGGCAGTGGATAAGTGGATAACAGCACTTACTGGGTTTCAAAAGCAACCATTTATCTCGTGAGCAGGGGTGATATGTGGCAGTAATGATATTTAAAAACAACTCTTAAAGAGATTGTTGATCTTTCTATTTCTGACCTGTTCACATTATGTTTTTTTTAAAAAAATAGATCGGAAGGTCACCTCTGTCTTCCAAAATCCCGTTTTACAGCCCTTCAATTTGGACAAGCTTTAAAAAGGCTTCTTTCGGGAGATTTTGGGTAAATATTTGAAGTTTTTATTAAAAATCAAGGAAAGTGCTACTAATATGTTATTTTGGATTTAATGCAATAAGTTTTGGAGAATGCAAGTTACATTTGTGTCATAAAAATATGAGTTAGGATTTTCATTTTGACAAATTTAACATTTTGATTGCTATTTTTGACTACCATCAAATTTCTGCTATCCCCCTTGCATGTCAATATCAACATTGATCGAAATAGGAGTCAATATTAGAAAGCTGGTGATCGACACTCAGATACTGCTTCTTTCCTTATACATGTGACTGCTTTGATTTGTTAATATTCTCATCTTCCCTTTGAGTCATTCTGAAGTTCAATTAAAAACGTTAAAAAAACCCATTTTGAACACAACAATGGATTGCAATGAGAACCTCCATCCATGATATTGATCTAGATGAGTAAAATGATTATGTTTACAGTGAGGCATATGGTCAATGTGCATCCATATAGGTAGGAATGGGTGGTACATTACAATTGTCAGTATCATGCTTAAATTGGCCAGGTTAGTTTAAAACTGACCCTCCCTTTCATGATCACCCCTGTCTTTATAAAGATACCTTGCTCCTCTTCAGTAGACCCCGGGCCATGTGGAAGCTTGTGACGGATTAACGAATGACATACTGTGAAGTACAAATTTTTTGCCAAAAATGAATGTCTGATCTGGAACAACGAATTATCAGATCTCTTATAGAGAACAAAGAGAGATTTATTTTGTCCTGGTAAAAATTTGGTTTAGACCGTACAGTGATAGAGAGCGTTACTTTATATTCACTAACTCACTAAGTCCTCTCTGGACTGCTTGAGGCCGTGACAAGGAATTCCATTGTTCTCTGTCAGCTCCCACTCAGGGTGAAATTTGCAAGGTGAGGTCTTTGGTCTTTTATTTCTTATCCATTGTCTTTCTTCAAGTTTATTTGGGTATCCCTTATTTTCTTATTCCCTGGTGAGTTCTTTATATTCATGTGAAAGCAAATCTTTATCCATATTTCAGTTTTTCTGGTGTGTGTTGAAAATGTTTTGCGACATACTTCATATAATCACGTGGCACACTGATTGAGAATCGCTAGTCTAAACGAAAACTTTTACCGGGGAGAAAATAAATCTCTCTTTGTTATCTTTATGTATAAGATATCTGATAACTCGTTATTCCAGCTCAGACATTCATTTTTGGCAATAACTTTGTACTTAATAGTAAGCATGTCATTCGTTAATCTGTCACAAGCGCTCACATGAGCAGGGTTTATTGAAGTAACTTTACAGAGACATTGGTGAAAGGGAGGGTCAGTTTTAAACCAACCCGGCCAATTAAAGCAGGATACTGACAATTGTAATGTACCACCCATTCCTACCTCTATGCATGTATATTGACCGTACCTTTCTTCTTCCTATGCCATGAAGTCCTAGAAGTGACATTCCCCTATTGATATTTTTAATATTCAGTAAAATATAGAATTTTAAAATATTCTTCCACTTTTCCATTATGTTAGTATTATTTTTACCGTCATCGTCTGCATTTGATTTATCTATTTTTTCTTACCTCTTCTTAATCAGTTGGAAATGGCGTCAACGTATTCAAATTACCATGTCAGGTAACCACATTAATGATGATCCTATTGAACTTCATGATCAACAATTGAACTTTCCCGAACATCGGTTTACTGAACATATTGCAGAGGATGAGCAGGTCAGAGTCCTCAGATCAGATGAAAAGTCCAAAAAGCTTTATCCTGCTCGAACATTGCCATGCTTAGCTTTGAACGAGGTGTTCGTGGGTGAATCTCTATCATCAAGGTAAATTTGGGTTTGCCCAATATTTTCATTTAAGTATCTACAGGTCCCAAATATTGTTTACTAAATAGATATAAAGGTTTCTTTTTATTTCTCTTGCAAATCATGAAGAGGATGATTTTTATCATAAATGTAAAAAGCTTTTCTAACCATTTTTTAATTTAATTTTTTTTTTTTTATCTCTACCACTTAACAATAACTATCATTTATAACTTTGTAAAACTTTTTAATTGCTGAAAAGCAATTAGAATGATAAACATAGATTTTGTTTATATCAAAGAAGGAGATAAAAGTGATCTTACATTGCTTTGCTTCAATTTGAATTTTTTTCATTATCATATCTCCTTTTTGCTTCTCTTTCTATTTCAGAGTATCTTATTATGAAATATCAACAGATACATCGTCAAAATTAAAGCAGAAAAGTTCTGGAGTCACAATTTGTACAGGAACTGGATCAAGTTCATGGCATTTTCACATAAATCATCTTTCAAACTCATCAGTTGAGAAGATTCTCAGAATAGGTAAATTTCATTGTTGGCCTTTTTGTTGATTCCTTATAATAATGTCATTAAATGGGCAGTGGATTTATGGAATATATTGTAAAATATTTTAGATGAAGCATTGTCCCAGTGAATTTCAATGAAATCTTTTTCATCTTTATGGAGAGATGTATTTGTATGCATAAAAGAAAATGGGACAGAGCAAAGATTGATTGATTTTTATATTAGTCTGTGCAATATTGTGACCCAGTGTCCTTTCATGAATAGGCTTAATATTTTTTATTTGTTTGTTTTCTTCAGCCAATCAAGTCTCAGATTGCAGCTATCCTCTTAACGATAAGAACATGACAGAGAACATTACAGATGTTTTTAATAAAAGTTTAAGATTTGATCCCAGTGATGAGCTAATGGCTTACACCATACGAGATCCTATCAAAAATGGTAAGGAGTTTTGAATGCCAGGGAGAAATTATTAATTATGATAATTTGTAGGAGTTAAAAATGGTATTTCTTTTTAAAGAGAATTACTACAACCATAGGAAGCAATGCAAGAGATAATTTTATTTTAATTTGCTGTATATCTTCTAACATGCTAATCAATTAAGTGTGATTAGTGAGGGTGAAAAAGAATTAGAAATAACATTAATCTTGCTGTGCACAACTTAAATGCCTGCTCATCAATTTCATTAGAGGATGCAAGATAAAATCCATGTTGTTTTTGTAAAGGTATTTTATTGAACTGGTCAGCTGGGAGTCAGTTGATTAAATGAGCAGTCACAAATAGGCTTTGCCCAAGTTGGCTGTTGTAGTAGCAAATATAGATCAGGTGTAGAAATTATGAAATCAAAATCTTGTGTGCAAGTTAGTATATTTGCTATGCAAGCCTCTATAAGAAAATTAATATTTGTAAAACATTCATACAACTAGATTGATGTGTAAATACCAAAGATTGTAAAAGATTATAAATTACTTGGAGAGGCCTTGTTAGATGATAAATTTCATCTCCTAGTAAAAGTAAAGCAGCAATTAATTACAGATCTAAAGCATTCATCCGTTCAGAATGACCTACTCTCTGTCTTTTTGTTGAAATTTAAGTTTGTGGAATAAATTTACTTTCTTTGTTGAGCAATGTTTGTTAAAATTAACATTCACCTGTTTGGTCACAATAACCTTTATTCCGACTTCTTCGTTGAAACTAGCTTAACACTCCTGCTGGTTTCGATTTAAGTAATTTTCGCTTTATAAGACTTTCATACTACGTTGTAATTTTGAAATGGTGAAACATATGGGACTTCTTTCAGCTTTCTAACAATTCAACCATTGTTTCTTTTGGTTTGCTTTGTACATGTGTGGTACTGTAGAATGGTCAAAAGTATCCGAAATTTATGAAGGAACACACAGCCTTTAGGTATGCCATTGCATGGTCTAATTTTATGAAAATAGTAATAAGCTAATTCGCAGTAAGTCTGATTCATGTCTAAATTACATTTCATCTAAATTTGCGGCCAGTGATGTTTACAAGAGCACTTGTTGTGTTTAAATGCTACTTTGGATCAAACCAAAACACGCTCTTTCTGTTGAGCTTGATTAAATGTATCATGGTAACAAAAGCAGATAACATCCCAAAAACTTGAATATACTTGAGATAAAGATAACGATAAAAAAGATCAGATTCTTTTATTTTCATCCACATGTGAAAATTCATTTTACAATGGCATCCATGTTATGAAATCGATCCTACATATATAAATATTAAATGATACAATAATAATTATACATAATAATGAAATATAATAAATACACTAAAATTCACAACAAATCATTGTTGGTCGCTGTAATACAGCGCCCTGCTCCCCCCGATTATAAAATCGGTACTCATTTGTACACCTGAGTGATGTGGAGCAATCAGAGTAAATTTTCTTGCTCAAGGAAAAAACACATAGGTCAAAACGGGATTCAAATCCGAGCCACTTAAAAGCTTGCAGCCCGACGCTCTTATCCCAGGGTTGCCACATGTTCGTGGATCCACGGAAAATCAGTGGATTCGGAAATTTTAGGGATTCTGCCTGTGGATTGGCCAAAAAATGTCTATCATCCATGGCCTGTGATCCACGGACATCATTCGTCGCCCGGCGGTCGGACATCGATCCTTGGCCAAGTTCGCTGGTTCATTCGATATTCTGTCTGTTTGAACGGTCCCGTAGGCAATCGATTAGCGAGTACCTTAAAAACTCCTTAATTTCTAAAAAAAATAAAAGGGTGGAGGAAAGCTCTTACATAAGTTTGCCTTTGACACCACACTGAGAGAGAGAGAGAGGGGGGGGGGAGGGGGAGG
>JASKDV010207966.1:0-10465 GCA_032466395.1 Aegires albopunctatus
GGGTGGGGGATTGGACGAGTTGTATTCTTATTATTTATTTTTTATTTATTTTTTTGCTTTTTTCAAAATTCTACCACTATCTCGTACAAATGTTACAAGTGCAATTTTGGAACCAGATTTGGAAAAATCGTCATAACCTTTGAGGAGCAAAAAACCCTGACGAGTTCTCGGCAAGAGCATATTATAATGTTCTAATGACGAGGTTCATCAAGTAAATAGATGGTAATTCTAGCTTTGTCAATGGATACAAAACCAGAAGCCGAATTCGATTTAAAAAAAAAAAAAGGTTGGTTTTCTGAGGCTCTCGTTACCGGTTTTCCCTCGAAGACCTTTTAATCAAAGACCCCTTTCAACTTCTTGTGGAGAACACAGTAGAGCGCACTCAGGAAAGGCACTTTCTCCTGGCATACACCTGTATAAAGAGATAGAAGCAATGCATGTATTGTAAAGAGCCTTTTTCGAAAACAACATCGCGCCCCACCAGAAAATAAACCTGGGACCATCTGATTTCCAAGCCATATACGACTAGACTAGACTTTTTCGATTACATCCTGGTATAAACTCTGCCGTGAACTCATTATATAGTCCTCTTCAGGAACAAAGAACGACCATCAGACTTGACAAGATTATAATTTATATTGGAGGCTCCTGGGCGAAGTGGCTGAAACGTCGGACATTGAGATAAGGTGCCGAGTACTACTTCTCTCGACCGTTGATTTTTTATTTTGTTTTACCTAGCGCAAAAGAATTACTCTGATCGCTTCACTCCTCTCAGCAGTGTAAATGAGTACCTGGCCATTGTCAGTTTATAAAGATGTATTCCTAATAGGCTGCATGCCTATATTGCCATGCGTTGGACATTGTTGCTGTAAAGGGAAGCAACATATTTTTGTAGGCTATAGCTTGGCTGTGCACATGTTTATCTTACTTTGATATCTAAATAATAGTCATCGGCATTATCGTCGTAATAAACCAGTCTTTTCTTCCCTTTCTTTTTTTTTTTATTTGAAAAGAATAGTTGCGTGCTCAATCCGATATGGCATAACCACTCAAGGTAAGATGCCCACTTATAAAGTGCTTATTGCCAAGGAACCTCTAAGCGCTTCGAAGTAACTTTCCACTTCCCCGGGACTACAGCATACTGAACACATTAGGCAAGACAGCCAGGTTGCTAGACGTGCATATAAATGTTAGACACATACAACGCTGTCTTAACAGCCAGGTCCTCATTCACACCTGAGTCGAGTGAGGTTGATTGGACAATTTAAGAGTATTACCTAAATATACGCTGCCAATGACCTGTGATTATCGAGAACATTAATTTGTGACTAGGGGTACACGACCCCACAATGTCACCAGCAAACCGTTGTCGGTGAGTGTGGAGCTGTTGGAGTTTCTTCTGTTTGAACCATCGCGACCTATATCTAGAGGCCTTGTCAGCGCGGAACTACACGCGTGTGTCATGGTCCCATCCGCTGACGGCTAGCCGATATCTTGCGGGCCCACTAGGCCAGGCCAACGGTACATGACAGAATCATCACAAGTCTAACAGTGTCCGGGAAAGTTTATAATGTACCATAAATTTAGAAGGCCTATCCTATGATTAATAAAAGGGGGAAAAACTTTACTTTTGTTTTTATTCTTTTAAAAAAGATATCTAGATCTAATTATACATGTATAAATCTAGAGGAGGTCTTGATCTAGTCTTTAAACTTAAACTGTCAAGATTACAAGTAGACCTACCTATAATAAACAGGTCCATTTAGGTAAATAAGAACATACGCATGGCCAAAAAACACACTGACTTACTAACCTTCATGAAATAATCCCAGAATCCAATCATGCGATAATCCAAAGAAGACAATTATGATGATGTAGATGACAGCTTTGCGACTTTCCTTTTCTGATTGTTGCTAACTTCCTGGTTGCTGTGAAGACAGAAGCGCTTCATAAAAATGTTGGCAAGGCACCTTGCACTTTCTTTGGGTAGAGTAAAATCCAGATGAAACATGTTGGGAAACTCTGACACAATAGAGGTGAATCTGTTCCTGCAGAAGCGTTCTGTCGAACGGGTAAAAAAAGAATATGCCAGCAGTGTAACAGTAAACAGCTTGTTGGAAGGGTAGGTTAAGCCACCACGACTTAACTCACTCAGGAATGACTGCACATCTGCTGAGGTCTCTTCTGGGACTCCCACAAGGTCTGCATTTTTTGTTTTGGAGGCGACATAACCTGCGATGTAAAATGCAGATTGCTTTACGTCCTTTGAAATATCTATAGGACCCTCGCTCATGTCATCTATTAGACACAGCTCTCCATCACTAAGTCCTTTACAGCAAATATCACATTTGTGGCAGCTATTGGAGAAGTCAAACTCATCACCAGTGGTAGTTGTGACTTTTAACATCAGCCTAGCTTGATCTCTACTGTGGGTGTTGATGATGTCTTGTACAGTTAAGTAGTAGTTGGAGCCTGCCGACATCCTAAAATACCCAAAATGCCTCTCAATATCATCTTGTAAAAAGAATCCTAGACAAACGTACTGATGCCTGGCAGAAGCTGGAGCATCAGTGCTCAACAAATACTTGCACAGGTCTATCAAACACCTGCACGTCCAAGAGAGAGCCTTTGAGGTATCTTTTGTTAGTTTTAGTTGTCTCACTTGGCTATCAGGGCATAGTAAGTCCGCAAAATGAGCCCAATCCGACAGAGTCTGCAGGCCTTTGCTACCGTTGTCTAAATCAATGGCAATTTTGTCTGGATCTCTCTTGAGAATACCCTGCAATGGTGACTTGCAATTGAAAAGCTTCCACAGCTTTACAACATGGTCAATAAACTTTGCTGTCGCCTGCCATGAAGGGGTGGATGCCGATGAAGTGTTCAGAGCACAACTTGTCTCATCAGAAAAAACTTGAAGAGCAAGTGACACTTTCTGTTTCTGAATGTTTGTTGGTGATACAGAGGCTTTGGTAAGCTTTGACAACTTAATCATTGATGATGATTCTGAAGAGTGAAGCTCCTCCAGGTCTTTCCATTTGGCAAGAATGTTGCCATCTTTAGACGGAAAACACAAGGATTTTGTTCCCTCTGATATCCAATTATTGCGAAGGTTTTTGACCAGGTGAACTGGATCATAGAGAAGAAATAGAGGAGAAGACGTTGTTGGTGACTGGACGGTCCAAGGGACTGCTGGCATCAGAGGTGTGAACATACGAAAAAATGACTGATTTAGTCGGTTGTTGTCATTAATGATAGCAATAACCGTGACACCACACTTATGCAGGGAGGAAAGAAGATCTTGTTTACACTGAAATTGAAATGCAGCTTTCAGTCCTGCACACGGTCGTAATTTTGCTAGAAACTTTGGTCCTCCAAACATACACTTTACCATCACGCAAAGTAAAGTTGTTGCCTTTTTTTCTGGCTGCTCCACGGCATAGCCAAACATAAATAACACCACCACGATAAGACACTGAGGCCTTCACATATATCTCATCAATGATGAGGATACAATTGTTGCACCTATCTTCCAGGCTACTAAATACATTATTAAAAAGATCTTCATCAGAAGAATTTCTCACTGCTCTTGTGACTCGAGCCAAGGTTGTTAAAGAGGGAAGCTGAATATAATGCCTAAGTTCATTGTAGAGGCTACGAGATCTTGTACACCACTTCAGGTCAAGACAAAAATCGTCCAAGCTATAAAAACGAGTATTATGCGCAGTATTTTGAAGCTGTATTTGGCAGAGAAGGAACTCATGTTTAGTATTCACTGATTCTTCAGTATTGGTGACTCTAACTCTAAAAAAACGGATGAGCTCTTCAAGCTGGCTTCAACAAGTAACTTTGTTCTGTGAAATGCTTTAATGTTTCACTAGCTTCAGATACTTGTAGAGCTCACATCTTAGAAAAATGTCCAGATCAGTGTCTGAATTGTAACAAATATCACAATATAAAAGGAAGGCATGAACTGGGCTCTCCCTTTCTTGACTGAAGATCATAACATTTTTACTATCCTTTGAAACTGAAACTGCATGCTCATCATACTTGATCTTTAACGTATCAATAAATGTTGAAAGGGAGCCGAACTTGTCCATTTCCGTAAAATCCTCCATTTCGTTGACATCCTGAGTCCTTGCTCTAACATCGTTGCAGGATTTCTTTGTAGGGCGAGGTCTGCATCTTCCTCCTGAAAACACGACCCGCTCTCAGCTGGCCTATGTTGCCTTCACGGGACAATCCTGCATACATATGCTCGGTGCTCCCGCAACGGAAGCACCCGCCCCTCCTTGGCTGTCCCCTGACCTTCTTAGGTTCGAGCCGTCTCTGAGGAAGGTCCTTTACCATGTGGCTGCCGCCACATCGGTAGCAACCGCTGTTGCCACCCAGTATGTAGCCCACCAGGTCCGTTGGAGGCACGCCCTCCAACCCACAGAATTGATCATATCTTCGGATCCATTCACTCACCTCCATGGATCCATCCCCCGTAAACTGGGGGACTTGGCGGCCCAGCCGATCCAAGATCGGCCCCCTCGCCTGATTCAGGATGCCAGCCAAAAGCCTGGCATCCACAAGCACGGGTGCACTACCCCCGGGTGCAGCACTCTGCAACCCACCACACCGGCACCAACTGCCTCCTCCTTCTGGAGATCAACTTCGGTGTTCTCTTTCGCCATCGCCATTCTGGCAATAGTCGATTCCCAAAACCGACAGGTTAACGGCCGAAATAGCTTGTTAGCTGGCCCAGACGGCAGACCTAGATCTAGTTCTAGATTAGATCTAGTCTGCCCCGGTGACACTCCAACCTCCCCTTAGTCACCACCCTATCGCCACCACGCAGTAGGTTCCCAAAACCCACCGCCTCTAGATCTAAAACAAAGCAACACAAAGAATCAGAGTCTAGATCGCGCAAGAAACTTAGCCTGAGCCAGAATCACATCCCCTTGCGCTCGCAGCGGTTCAGCAACTGGATCTGCCGATTTCCCCGCCGTTCCACCGAGCATGCCCTACGCGGCGTCACGTGATCTCACGATCACCGGGGACAGAGTTCCAGGAATTCCCACAATTCCCCACACGGTACTTACCTTTTAGATTCACATTCACATCTCAGGAAGAGGATAGCCAGGTTAGAACTGCAAAGCCAGATGTAGAGGTCTAGACTTTCCAAACGTAAACAGTGGGTAAACAAGTAAAGCACACAGCTTAAAGTGTTTATAAGAGATCCAAGTCTTGTAAAATATCGATCTGTATAGACCTAGCAGTAGTTATAGATAAAAATTCATAGGTTTCTCATCTTGAAAAAAACAAAAACTGCAGAGCAACTCAGACCGTGAGAGACTGTAAACAATCAAGCATGGCAAGCGAGCTGGGACCATGACACACGTGTGTAGTTCCGGCGCTGACAAGGCCTCTAAATCTAGGTCGCAATGGTGTAGGCCATTCCCATCACACAACAAGAACGATTTGATTCCAAAGCGAGCTCGTTTCATTGGAATGTATTGCTTGAAAACGAGCCGCCCCTTCCAGAGTAAAGGAGACTCGTCAATCGCAATGTCCTGGCTTGGACTTTTCAAAGAAATGGTCCACCAAGAGAGGTTGAAGTTTGAAAAGACGATCTCTGGTTGGATCAACCACTGGTGGCATATTCCTGTTGTCGTTCAGATGCCAGAACTTGAAGAGGAGGAGAAATCTGTCCCGTGACATGACTGCAGGAAATACAGGTGTGCGAATAAGGGGATCGATGGCCCAGTATGAATTAATGTCCGGCTTTTTTACGATGCCCATAAGAAGGCATAGTCAGAAACAAAGTTATCGAAGGTTCCCGCGGCACGCATCAATACACATGCGTGACGATGAAACAAAGTGTCCCAGTACTTAGATAGCCACCGGCAGCTATCTAGACCTTGTTTTTCTGAGAGAAAAAAAAAAAATTAAAGAAAATTAACCCAACCTCCTGCTGGAGCCAAGCCGGCCAGGCAAAACCGAGAGAAGTCGCCAAGCACCCATGTCGATGTTCTCAGAGAATTGAAATTTTAAATTTGGGAATGTCAATACTCATATAGGCAGCCTTTATTGAATGCAAGTACTGGTTATTACGATGCAGCACATCTTGAATGCATGTGATCACATGGTTTCTCAGCTGTTAAGATCGAAACGAATCAATTCTAGAGTGGATTTCTTGCTGATGTCCATCGATGAAATAAATTTGAATCAAACAATGTACGTTGTTATTCCATATGCCCCTGCCAGAGAAGTAGGGATAGGGTTAGGGTTAGCATTAGGAATGGGGACAGGGATTTGGTTGGATAGATACACTTCAGACCTTCCACTGAGATCTGAAGAAATTTGAGGAATTTGAAACGCCGGGGGTTGAATATAGGCCCCCTTTCAGGGTCGAGCTGTCCCCGTGGGGGTTTTGGGGCAACACCTTCAACCCCCGTGAAAATGAAATCGATTTTTAGGGCATTTCAAAGCCCAAAACAGCATATTTTGACATGGAATAAGGGTTTCATTAAGCTACAGATTATCATTACCTAAATACAAAATACAACAATATACACATACCGGGTATATATATACTTACACACTGGGCCAACTTAACCGCTTGAATGGACGTTTCTCGGGGATCCATCCCCTAGACAGACTGTCTGCCAGGACTAATGAGCTCTGTCTGCCCAGAAGGATACTCTATTGTTTCCTCCTCTTCTTCTGGGCCTGAGAGGACCCAACTGAAGGACTCAATTTTCTTTTTAGACTTGATGCAGCATGACAGGGTGTGGAAGTCTTCTTTAAACATTTCTGCCTATGGACTTTGTTGGCTTGCTGGACTGCCCTTTCCTTCAGTCTCCTAGCCTGTGCTGCAGTTTGTAATTTGTCTGTTGATACTTGAAGTGCAGTCAATTCTTTATATTTATATTCTGCTTCTTGGCGTCAAGAGCAGACATGTATTTTCTCCGAGCTGACTTCATAACTGCGGTTTTCCGCAAATTTGCGGAAAAGTGAAAGGCCTGCTGTATCAATAGCCAGTAATGTATTTTCAGGGCATCTGACTACGAGAATTTGTCACACTAGCAGGCAGTTCTGCTATTGCTGTGCAAGGTGGATAGTAACTGATTGGTGATACAATGGAAGCAAGTGAGATTTTGCTTACCCCACAAGGTACAAAGATGTATTTCATCATAACATTGATTTCAATTTAGCCTTTCAAAACCTAAGAAAGATTCCAGCTAGGAATGCTCCATTTTTCATAAGATCGATGAAGACAGACAACATGATTAAAACACAGGAGACTCATGTAAAATCAGCTAAGGCAATTAGGGATTTTAGAGAAGATAAAAGATGAAAAAATTGATCCCACCATTGCAGTAGCTACCTTTGATTTGGAAGAGGTGTTACAACAGCCAAAATCTACTGAAGGCGTTGTTTACTACAAAAGAAAGTTGAAGAATTACAATTTGAGTATTTTTGAGTGCAAAACATCAGCGGGTTTCAATTATCTGTGGAATAAAATGATGGCCAAAAGAAGTTCACTTGACATTGCATAGTGTCTACAAATGCTTAATGCTTCAGGATCAAGAAAATAAAAATAAAAAAGAAAGCTTATCTTTATTCAAATTCCTGTGCCAGACAAAACAGAAGCAGGAACTTTAATGCTATAATCTGGTATGCTGCGCTTTTTAGACAACCAACATTTATGTTGTTGAACATACATTCTTCATATACAGACACTCAGAAAATGAAAGCGATTCTCCACATCAAGGATAGAGCAAGAAATCAGCAGTAGACAATGATTATCCGGACTGCAAAGGAGAAATACATGCAGGCCTTTTTACAAAGTTGACAAATGACTTTTGCCTTGATTTTCAACTCATTTTGAATAAAACAATTCTTTTGTTATCAAATAAGTATTGTACAGAATATCTATCAAATGCTAACTTTTAGATTGTTTTGTAACCCAAATGCAATTTTCAATTTAAAATTTATTTATATATATAAATTACTCTCGACATGTAAATCATTCATGAATTATATACAAATAAAAAAAAGTTTCAGTAAAGGCCATTACGATAATTTTAATCTTCTTTCTTTTTCTTCTCCTCCTCTTCTTCTCCCTCACCCCCTTCCTGTTTGTTTTTTTTTTGTGGTTAAATTCTCCTCCTCCTCCCTCAGGGGAGCATAAGGCTCAGTGGGTAAAACACTCGTCTGCCAACCTATGCTGGCTTGAATTTGAAATCCATTTTTTCAGGTTTCCTCCTGCTTCCTATCCTTAAGTTTCAAGGATTAAACGAATGCCAAGGACTATTATAAGTTATTAAGAGAAGGACTATAATCTATGTGGCCCCTTATGTTTGTAAAAGAATACACTTGACTGTTTCCAAGGCAATCTGAAAACCCTGAGAAGTGGAAATGTGTAAAAATTCAATGCAACAACCTCCTCCCTCCCCTTCCTCCTCTGCCTTCTTATTATCATTACAGTTGATTTGAACCGGCTTATACTGAAATCCCTATTATTCTGAAAAAAAATTCAAAATAAGAATTTTTTTCGATATAACTAGACCGGGCAATCTGAACATAAGGTCGCTTATACCGGTACTGAAATAATTTTCAGTCTGTACTTGGTCAAAACTCGAAACGAAAATCTTCAAACAATGCATTCTGTTAAATTACACCTTGACAGGCTCGGCCATTTTGCCGAACTTTCAACGAAACAGTGGTATATATGAAGCATAGTTTACCTCGCTGCTCATCTGTCTTGACAGAAGTGGCCATCATTTGACCTCACCATATCCAATCAGCTTCTTTTGATCTTTCCTGCCACCCACCTACACTGTAAGTGGTGACTATTCATGTGAAATAGCTGATGACAGTGTTTCTTAGATTAAAAAACAACCCAATCATAAAAACAGCCACTAAGAAAACAAAGCCAAAAGAAAGACAGAAAGAAATTGAAAAAAAAATAAAACAGCAACTAAAACAATACAGTAACGCAGTGAACGGCATTGCCAAGTCCGCAAACAAAATGGCTGATGCAGTGTTTCCTTTCCATAGACGTGTATAACACCCAAAATGCCATTATAGTATACTAATACTATAACACCTCTAAACTAAACAGTGTTGTTATTGCGTCATTATCGGTTATACTGAAAATTTTTTTTTTTTTAATTTTGAGTTTCAGATTAAGCGGGCTCGACTGTATTATTATTATTATCATCATCATCCGCATCGGTGGCACAACATTAGTAGTATAAAAGGAATGACAATGCCATCAGGTAAATTAATTAAATATTTATTTGAAAATGAACACAAGAAATATGCCACATACCAAAGTCATTTATAAAACAAATAAAATGATGGATAGCAATAAAAGGTAGTCAATTAGAAATCAGTCTTACAATCTGATTGGTGGATTTAAAAATAGGGCCTACATAGTTCATACCTCATGGTAATCTCACTGTCACTGTCACTATAAATAAACACAAGCAAGTCATGCCACAAATCAAATTCATCATTAAAAACATTATGATAAAAGTAATATAACAAATGATAAGGTTTTCAATAAGAATTAGAAATCATTGTAACAAGTTGATTGGTCAATTACAATTTACTTTGCTCATCTTCATGGCAATGTTACCGTTTATTGATTAAATTAAAATGATATTATAGTCTGGTCTCTCTAATTCAACACTTCCTGGCAATTTGTTCAGATTACAGGATAAGGGAATACTAAAAAATAATTAGAACATAATCCGTTTCCAGAATATGGTTTGGATTACAGAGGGATTCGGATTACAGAGACAGAAGCCAAGATTAGAGTTAGAGAGACCAGACTATATATGGATATTACATCATTCTTATTTTCATTTCCCCTCTCCATTATGTGGTAACATGCTCTAGAGATGGATGCTTTATGGAGAGCAACATAGACATCATGTTATGAAAAAGGAAACAACATGGGATTTTATGTGCATTTATAAAAAGTAAAAAAGAAAGATAACAGCAGTTATTAAAATAATGGAAGGTATAAAAAACAACAGCAGCATATTGACCCCTCCTCATATACTTAGGTACTGTATTACTATTACAAAAAAGAGAGTGTGTGGGGTAGTGTAAGAAGTTCTAATTAGGAATTGAAAAACAGATCAGTGTATTAAATTAAAGGGTAAGTAGAAATATTCAATACGATAGGGTCTACTATGATTAAATTAAATGTAAAAATTAGACATAATAATAATAATATCATGTATAAGCAAAGATCTATTAAAAAAAAAACTTTCTAAGACAGCTGTGCAGAGAGAGAGTCCCTAGATACAAAATCTATCCTCATTCTTCAAAAACTAGTTTTAGTAATTGACTTATACCACTTACTCTAACTTACAGATTGATTGATATCAGGCAAAATTTTAAAGCTTTGCTTGCTCGCTCGCTCTCTCTCTCTCTCTCTCTCTCTCTCTCTCTCTCTCTCTCT
>JASKDV010207977.1:0-10465 GCA_032466395.1 Aegires albopunctatus
GATTGTTGAGGTGACAAATTTCCATTCATGTCGCTCTTCTGCACTGTCTCGGATTGTTTCAAGATCTTGAAGCGTTTCACTAACTTGCCCAACGAATAATGGCGTTCAATATAGTAACTATAATATGACCGCTTCGTGCCGCACCATTTGGTTCGTACGGATTCTCCTTCGTCTAATTCTATGGGAGTATCGTGTCAGCCGAATGGCCGAATGAATTTAGAATGATGAGATTACACTGGATTGAAAACCTCACATTGTGGAGTTTGAGTGAAAGCTAACAGGGGCACGTCATACATCAAAATGTTTGTAAGTAATTGGAGAATATGAATACGACATTTTTGTAAAGATAAAATTCAAATAATTGTTAGTAAAGGGGGATAATTCAACAGAGAAAATTATTATACGACTACTCTATCGGACGGTGGGACCGTCCACTCGGTCATAAAGAGTTAACGTATTGGGCCTATTTCACTCATTAACGAATGTGTGATGAGGGAGAAACCATAAATAGTTACGTGAATCCCGTTGCCGGATCGGGGAAGAGGGGGTGTTACGGGAACTATATACCAGAGTCGGTCCAGTAACTATATACCAGATTCGGTCCAGGAACTATACACCAGAGTCGGTCCAGTAACTATATACCAGATTCGGTCCAGGAACTATACACCAGAGTCGGTCCGGGAATTATTCACCAGAGTCGGTCCAGGAACTATACACCAGAATCGGTCCGAGGAATAAGTTCTATTGAAATTCAAATTAAAAACTATAATCACTTCTTTCACCACTATCATCAGTATTATCATCATTGGCAGCAGCAGTATTAGTTATGTGGTGCCATGGCCCAGAGGTTGGCGTGGTCGGCTTTATAGTGGTAAGGTTATAAGTTTGACTCCCACTGGCGCCTGGATTGACATCGAGTCATTAAGAAAGTTTCTTAACATGTAATTTCACCATTGTACTCGGCAGATGTAAAATGGGTACCCAGTACCCTGTATTTACTACTACTCCTTGGACCGTGTCGTATCCCAATTCACCGACTGGGAAGTTTCGGCGGCTTCCTTTATACAATTTGTCAGTTCTCGCCATTGTCTTTTGTCTTGTGCGAGATTAGTGATCTTATCTAGTTCGCTGATTGAATGCAGTTGAAATGGGTGCGAGGTCTCTATTCAGCACGACTGGGGGCGTTGTTTTTGGTCGTCCCATGAATTTATAACCACTTTGAGTGAGTGAAATAAGCTCGTATTGTTTTGTTGGCGGGGATTTCTTGGTAGAACGTGTTCGAAGAAGTTCCAGCGAGCTTCTAATATTTGTAGTGAGAGAGGTTTTTCTTGATAGACTCGTATATTGACCTATTTGTGATTTTGACTGGGAATTTTGTTTTCCAATTACCCAGTGAAAGTGTGGTAAAAGCTCTTGTCACCTCTCGCTTGCAGGAAAGCGATAATAATCAAATGCTTCAATGTATACTCCCCAGAGAGTTGAGAAAGTTTTAGCATGAAACGGCCTGCCGGAAAAGAGATGGGGTGGGTTTATTTCATCATCTTGCATAGTATATTGTGGTTTCATGGTCGAGTGTTAGTGGGGTCAGTTTTCAATGGAAAGACTGTGAGTGTGACTTCGATTCCCATTGGCACTGGTTTGACGTTGAGTCCATGGGAAAGTTTCTTTACACTAATTTCATCACCGCACGCAGGTGTAGAAAGAGTACCCGGAATAGGCAGTAAAAGACCTTGTCAGTATACTAGTACGAGCTAGTAAACACTGCTCCGGTGTATGCTTCCCGGGGAGTTGAGATGGTGCGTGTGTGAAATGGCCTGCCGGAGGAATAATTGATGTAAATTCTGTGAGTCTTAAACTAGCGAAGATAAGGACTATAAACACATCTTTAATCGATTGAATTAAATCGAATCATTGACATTATATTATCTACTATATATTTCTGTCTTCATCCTGGACATCGCCAATATCGTCGTCAAAAGGCTTTTTCCACGCTGCACTTACAGTTACAGCCGTCAGTTAATCAATAGAAAGTTTTTACGGTTATAGTTTTCTGTTTTATATTGTCGTTGAATTTAGAAGAAGTGGGCGCAAAAGGAGGCGATGGATAGGACGAACGCTGAAGAAGGAAAGTTGCAATATCCCCAGACATATAATATTAAAATGGAATCCACGGGGAGCGCTAGGCAGAGGTAGGCCACGGGAGACATGGAAAAGATGTATTGACAGAGATCAAAGAGATGGGGCTCACGCGAAACAAGCTTGAAATGATAGCTCAAGATAGAGGCAGATGGAATTCGCTTGTGCGTGGCCTATACTCTGACGAGCGTGAAAGGCGATGATGATGATGAAGATGATGATGGTGATGATGATTTTCGTTTAATTGATTTAAATTGTATAGTTTCCCTTTTATTGTATTTGTTAATGCATTCCAATTTTGGATTGACTATAGTCATCACTCCAAATTTTAGTATCGTCTGGTCTTTACCTAAACAAGTCTCTTTGTACCAGGAGGCACACATGGATCGCACATCAGCCCTCTACTTTGTTCTGTTGGTAGCGTTAAGCGCGCAGCGTTCCACGTGTTCCAGCCTGCTCTGTTTCGCTCAACCTCTACCATTTGCCTCCATGTTGTCTTTGGGCGTCCTCTTTTCCTTCGTCCTCGGGGGTCCATCCAAGAACCACAGCACAATCATCACTTCTGGTTTGTAACTTTACGATTCTTGATTGAAAGGGCGTCAAACAAACCCGATCTGCCAGATTTTCTTCTTCTTCTTCATGGCAGATCCTTCACGGACGTAGCCTCCCTCCCTGCTATCCAAAACAAGTTCCTGTCCTCTCCCATTCTTTTAATTTCTGTCTGTCACTGTGTTGCCCATCCATTCTGCTATGTTCTGCGTCCATCTCCTTCAAGGCCTTCTAAAACCAATCTTTCCAAGGTGCCATGTCTTTTGAAATGGCCAAAATAAGACAGCTTCTGTTTCCTTAGGATTCTTATCAGTAAGAACTCCTTGGTGTTCATTGTTTCCCTAATGTTTTCATTGCTTTCTACCAGATACCATAGAACAAGGCAAATGAAGGAAATGAACACTCCAAAAACCACGAAGGATTACATTCACTTGATATTGTTGGTTTAATGACAATATGAATTTATATATTAAGAAAGGAATAATAAATCAAATGTTTAAGTTAATGAAGAACTACAAAGATATATAAATATATAATATTGCATGATACTAACGATGAAAGATACTAAGCAATACAAATAGACTCAAAACGACGATCATAACAAAAACTTGGATAACAACACAATGACAATGTTGACTGTGAGAAGGTTTTTTTAAATAATTATTTTGCACTCATTTGACTCACCCTTCTGCCATTCTGATTGGCTGTGTTCTTCCCTATCAGCCAATGACAATGGCAGAAACTTGAAGATCAAAGCGTCAAATTTATTGACAGCCTTATAACGGTATTGAGTAACCCGATTCTCTAAGATTCCTGAGAAAGTATTGCAATAAAAAGTGAGAATTCACATAGAAATAGTTTACGTTGTTATTCGAATGTCTATGTCTAGAAAGGGAAGAGAGAAAGTAAAGATTATTGATGATTTTGATGTAGAACAGGAACAGCTATCAGATGAGAAACAGCTGTCACAATCAAGAAACAGCTGTCACAATCAAGAACCAGGCTTTGCTGGACAAATTCTCTACTATGACATCAAATTTAGAATTTCTATTTTATCGAAATTTACATTTATATTTCAGATTGATTGGGTCAAAATGTTTTCTTTAAGACAAACCAAAAGTGATTTCTTATCGGAACTCATGAAAAACAAGAATTAAATATTTCCATCGTGACTAAACATAAAGGAACTCGTTTACATTACAACAATTTTGTATCCCAATGATAAAGCCACTTAACATATATTGAGATTCAAAAGGTTGTGAGGGTAAAATAATGAATCAAAGAATCTCTTATTGCATCTTCACGTCAGGTTGTGAAAACGTAATGAAATTGAGTGTAGTGAATTGACTCAATGATCTATTATGCAAAGCATCAAAAAATCTTACGTGTAATTATAAACCTTTTTCAAATGTAACTTAACGGATTTGGAAGTTTAATGACGAGAGTAGATCTTAAACTCTTTCAAGTATAATGTTTTCAATAGGAAACTATCAAACTAAAATGACAGATTATGACGAGAGTAGATCTTAAACTCTTTCAAGTATTATGTTTTCAATAGGAAACTATCTATTATGACGAGAGTAGATCTTAAACTCTTTCAAGTATTATGTTTTCAATAGGAAACTATCAAACTAAAATGATGGATTATTGCTGTTGGCTAGAAACACAAGTCAATATCAATAAGAAAGACGGCGGACATAGTCAAAAGTGAGGGACAAAAAAGTTCTTCATAAATATTGCATAGAAATAAATAAATGGATAGTTTAAAAAAATTCAGAAAGACCTTAATACACAATATGCTTATGATGATAAAATATAAAAGGCAGAGTTCATTAAGAGATGAAACAAACGCAAAAAGATAAAATTCACTGGCAATAATGATTACGACAAAAAATGTTCATTCATCAATGGAAAAACTGTGTCAAATAAAAAGACAAAACTTACTACAATCACTACTAGCAGGCATGCATAGTCATCTAAAAACAAAATCATGATAGAATCTTAATTAAAAGACCATGCAAGGTGTCCAGGTATCAGAGACATTAAAAAATCCTACCAGCAAAATTTAAAATCATGCCACAATTTCTCGCAATCGGACATCACAAAATGATGCGGAGAAATGAATTTCAAGACATTTTTGCAGAATTCAAAGACCGTTTCCCACTTTGGAAGATACAATTGAAATATAGGGGAGTCACTCACCCCAACCGAAAATAAAAACCTGTTTATTAATTTACTTTTCACTTCCGTCTATTGACGTTAGTCTGATTGCCTTATAGAGCCCGAAATTTGCGATTGCCCACCTGAAGTCAATTTTGCCGACCACATTTTGATTTATCCAACCTACAGACCCATTAACCGACCAAAATTCGATTTATCCGATTTGCCTGGACACTTTGCCAGGCTACAATAGTCAGCCTAGATAGAACCAACGCAATGATTATTTTTAGCCTTTTTATTATATTCCCGATGTGAGGTGTGTCAGGAATACAACGCTCTGCAGGCCCCACTGTATATTATATATTCAAAATTTCTAAGATTCTATCATGATTTCAATGATAAAGACTTGAGGATCGGACCTTGGCACTAATGGTTAATGTAGAAAAGATATACCTGTCACAAACTGTCATGCATATATCGTTATTATTTATAAGGTGGATCAATGAGGCAGAGTTTCATATCAAATAAATTAGTTCACGCTCCATACTTTATTTGTCATGTCACAATTTATAAGAAACCGTAAAAAAAAATTTCAAGACAGAAACACCTCAACCTGCGATGTTACTTGAATTGCATAAACGTGAAAAGATTCACCATCCTTCCAGATAAAAATTCTACTTAACATGAGAAATAATTCTATAAGGTAAAAGGAATCGTGTAATTAATTAATTTAAAAATTGAAGGTTGTCTTTATTTGATAAGGACCTGAGATAAGAATTTAATCAAGTCTTTTTGAATTGTGTTGTACAGACAGTGAAACTTCTTTTCACTGCGGAGCAATTATAAAGCAATTTGGACGTACTTCATAAGTTGTACCCAATTAATTCAAGAAAATTCTATCAATTCACTGAGGTACGATCGGTCAGTTTCGGGCAAAAATGGACAAACCCAGAGAGAGATAAAAAATAACCTCACTTCTTCTTTAAGGTGACCAATTATTAAGCAACATGGACGTAAATATTTCTTATTTTTTAAATTTCATTTTTCTACATCGATGCGCAATTATCATGCAACATGGGACACAAACTGTTGCCAAATTAAGTAAAAAATAAATATTTCTCTTCATCAGGGTGCACTTATATATCGTCGCTGTCGCCAGCATTGCGCTTACGGTAAGTCCATTTCTCAGATTTTGGACTTGTGCATAATGCTTGCAACAACGATGATATGCTGATTTAGACACAACAATAAAACTTGCACCGTTCAAAAAATGTTAAATCTTTCTCTTTAATGAAGAGCAATTAATTGAATAATTTGGACTAATCTGCAAAACTTGCAGTTTATCAAGTAAACATAATTCACAATTTATAAGGTAACATGGATGCGGGCTATATACCATAAACATTAAGCCACATCCACTAACAACAAATGGGGTGCAATCGTATAAAGTAATTTGGACGTAATTACAAAAAGATTGCCGTCATTATTTCTATTCCCAATGCGACGCAATAAAATTAACCCTTTCCCTGCGTTGCACGAGTCTCACTCGTGGTAGTGAATATCGCCATGCTGCATATCCCCTGAGTGAGACGGGGTAATTTTTATTTCATTATATCACTGAGGGTGAAAAGACAGATGTGCACAGTGAAGCAAAAACAATAACAAACAAAAAAACCTACAAAAATATCAAAATTGAATCTCAATGGGTGGTTAAAGCATTTACTCTGTGACTCGGTCATGAATTTACTCATCTACACAGAGCATATTAAGATGGACACTAACACAGATAATGAAATATGGTTGATGGCAAAAATGTAATGCAATGATGATTTGTCTAGCTTAATGAATTAAAAATGATAGAGACAAATTTTAAATATACTTCAAATTAATGTTAATGTTATCACACACACATTCTAGAAATAATATTAATTACGTTCATTTTACATTTAACATTAGATCAAAATTCACATATTATATCAAACTGTTTATGTTCAGATTATGTACATATCTCAAAGTGGAGAATATAAAAATAAGAATCCAACCCTTGCCACATCAACTTAATTCAATAGAAGAGATTAGAATGAGTAATCAAAGAACTGAAATTTATTTTTTAATTTTATATAAATAATATTAAAATATTAAAAAGCAATCTCTATCTAAGAACGTCGAAGGTGATTTTAAAATCTCATATTCGGATATCTCCTTATTAATTCAAATCGCATGTAAATTACACTCGTAAAGTTTAAAAAAAAAACTATTGTAACATAAGCAAGTGCTATAAAAAAATAAAACAAAAGAAGAAAGTTGAATAAAACAAATCTATATGATTTCTTAAGCAAATACGCTTTCTTTAAGACTCTCAACGATTCTATTTTTATATTGGAAATGATTGCTAATTATTATAAAATGTCAACAAACTTATGGGTCAAGAAAATGTAAAATATTTCAAAGGTAAAATGACATTATAATAATAGACTACTAATTATTCAACGATAATAATAATAATAATAATAATAATAATAATAATAATAATAATAATAATAATAATAATAATAATAATAATAATATATGTGGCAAAGTTAAGTTATTGTTTTTTCATTAAGAAAAACTATTTAATTCTGAGTGAACACCAACGGCCTCTCAATAAAACGCTAAGCTCCAGTATATGTCAACCATAAGCTTAGGTGATTATCAGATGGTGAGCATTCTCTTCAAAAAGATCACCCAGCCGTGAAACTGAAGCCACGACGTCAATGCCAATAGAAAAGAAACGCATTGATTTCTCTGGCGGGAATTGTTAAATTTCCATTAGGTAGCGCAAAGCTAGAAGCCTCTTATCAAAATTAAAACCAGAATTACAATTCAGTGATACTGTCCATTGATGATTCAGTCTTCTCGGGTAAAATGGCAAGACACAGATCGAAATGGATTTTAATGGACTGCTTTTCTTTGATGGGTAGAGAGAGTGGAAAAGGACATAACAAGGGGTTAAATTCAGCAGGATCGAAACTTGTCCAAATTCTTTCATGCAAAGGAATAAAAGACCAGACAGGCAAATCCCCAAATGGCCCTTCATCTTTTAACGATTTAAACGTTCTTTGCACTAAGGATTTAAGAGATTAACGTCAATTTATGAGTGCTGCTGCAGCTGCATTCACAACATCGTCGGAGTTTTCACCTTGCATTTTGTCGACGCCATAATAGGAATAACTACAAATATTCTTTTCATGCCGTAAGGGGCCACTCAGAAAATATAGATTCAATCACCCACTTCTGTCACTAATAGTCACGGTCAAGCGTAAAGTTGCGTTTACGGAGGCCACTACGGTAGTGACAGACTGATCATTTAAAGATAAAAATGTCTGTAAGATGATAGTTTTAAAATGACAATTATGCCATAGTGTTCGTGGATTCCACTCAGGTTAGCAGCTCATGAAGCTTTTGCCTAAGAATGTCTTAAGTGTCCATGAACGAGGTCAGGCTACGACGGACTGAGTTTGCTGGCTTACCTTTCCAGACTTTTTTGGGCATAAAATAGCCTTTGTCTTGGCGGCCTTATTCAATCATCTTAGGAGTATACTTGGTTGTGTTGGTTTCTCCCATTGAAACTCGTGATATCATTTTATGAATCAAATCAAATCGATTATTGATCTACCTTGAACTGCTAGTATCGAATCTATTATTAATATTCATTATTTGCAAATGCACAGTCGTCTATTTTCCTAGTTTTAATATTACTAAGCTCTTCATATCCACGGGAGGATGCTACAGAGCTTTTGATGAAATTTAACTTTCATCCTCATATGCTTATAGGTGTGGCATGCTTGCTTAAACAAAGCGGAATTGATTAGTTCCACTCTCTCTCTCTCTCTCTCTCTCTCTCTCTCTCTCTCTCTCTCTCTCTCTCTTGTCTGTTTGCGCATGGGCAGTATCTTGTATCGAGCATATTAAAAGATTCTTCTTATCACCTAATTGAAAATCCGTTTAAGATCTATGGTACGCGCTACAATGCGGTGCAATGCTATTAATGCAGAAGAGAAAGCAGACACACGAAGGACAGATAAGTAGTTTCCTCTGTACTAAATTCAACCATGATCTAAATCAAGCAATTTTATAGATGGGCCCACTGAAAGACCTAATAAAACGACAACGAGATGTCTTTTACCGTTCAATGGTATTTTAAAAAAATAATATTGTCCTGGTAGGTCAAAAATAATAATATCACCAATTAATAACTTGACACCATCAGATGAAGATGTTGATGACCCAATAACCACAAGATTGCCCTACCATGTGATTTTGAGCTGGTTGCATAACATGAAAATTATGTATAGCTAAGGAAGTGCTTAATTCTATAAAACATAATACTTAGGACTTAAATCATTAAGAATTTCGTCGTCGTTTTCTGGATAACTGCAGATTAATTTGATATCAATGTAATTGTTTCACACATTATTGACAAACACATAGATCCACACGTCATATTCCATTGTATATCCATGAGTAAAAACATAAACATAAATCAATTTTGGCAGTATGACAAATCACTATGGAGTAACCTTCAAAAATTATATTTTATATTGGTTGATCTTGATAATCTTTCTTCAATGCCTCAGCAAAATCCACCACTCCATCTCCCAGATCACTTGTCTTGTATTGCATAATTGCCTTTTATCGTTTATATTTTCTTTTCGATGTGAGGGAATTAGGAATCACACAGCCAATTCGAATCAATACATTGTCAAACACTCAACAGTAGTAAACTCTTGGTCTTTTTTAAAACCTATCTTCAGATTTCTTAGCAAAGGGGGAAGAAATTGTCAAGCCGAGGAATAGAGACTGGGATATACGCTGCGTTGCGTTCAGTTTATGCGGCCACTGCATTACAAGATCACGTTGTGATCGATCACCTCACCAACATCTAGCCTAAGGCCACGTTCATAGTGGTAGAATACCGGATATCACTGGAAAAGAATAGCTTCGTGCAGTCTGTCATAACCCACCGTTCGCTCACTGACCCTTATCTGACTCGACAAAAGTAAAGCGAGGCATTGTGGGGGAAATTCATACATACTATGCTCGATCATTTATCAGATATACGTATTATTTCCATCAATAAATCTGTATCACTCAGCCTTGATAGTCGTGACCTTGAAGTGAGCGATCGAGGTTCACTACCACCGCCGGAGAGCCGAGTCAATTGAACGTATTTGAGTGCAGAATCGCGTGGTCATCACAATGTCAACACGAGCCATAGTAATACGTTGGTGACGTCAGTAAGCATCATTGCCATATGGTCAATTCTCAGTATTGACCTAAACCAAACGAAAAAAGTCTTGAAATTGGAGAGGAAATGTGAGAATTAACTGTTTTAGCCATCATTCCTCAAACAGCCTTTAAATCGGCTTTTTTACTTAAGAGGTCTACCGTTATTTTCTGTAAAATTGTATTATTAGGACGTGAAACAGTGTTACTTATATGCCTTGTTTTGTCTGTTAATCGCTATCAGTATTCTTCATAGAATTGCTAGTCAACTCAGCAAAATCTCTCTCTCTCTCTCTCTCTCTCTCTCTCTCTCTCTCTCTCTCTCTCTCTCTCTCTCTCTCTATCTCTCTATCTC
>JASKDV010207988.1:0-10464 GCA_032466395.1 Aegires albopunctatus
AAAAGTTTCAAGTGAAATTTTCCAAAAGAGAATACAAGAAGCACTGATAGACTTACCAGGGTGTCAAAATGTTGCAGATGATATTTTGATCTATGGTTGTGGAACAACATATGAAAAATAATGAGAATCATGAAAGAAATCTAGAAAGATTGTATAAGAGATGTGAAGAAGGAAACTTAATAATGCAAAGTCAGAGCTGAGAAAAAATGAAATAACTTTTGTGGGACACAAACCGACAAATGAACAAATCAAACCAGATGAAAGCAAGGTTGAAGCTATCACTAGAATGCCAGCACCTAATAATCTTACAGGTGTTAGACGTTTCTGTGGATCGGTACAATACGTTGCTAAATGTGTACCTAATCTAAATCTGTTGATGGAACCAGTGAGAAAACTGACAAAAAAAGAATACAAAATGGGAATAGTCAGAGATATGTCAAGCAGCATTTGCTAGTGTTAGGGCCAAAGAAGCAAGTGCTCAATCGGCACTATTGCAATTTTATGATCCTTCTAAACCCTGGGTAATTCAAGTTGATAGCAGTAAATCAGGAATTAGAGTGGTATTGATGCAAGAAGGGAAACCTTTGGAATATGCTTCAAAAGTTTTAAAACTCAAAAACGATGGACTCAAATAGAGAAGGAATTATTATCAGTTGTGGTTGGATTGGAAAAATTTGATCAATATACATAAGGTAGACACACAATTGTTGAAAATGACCATAGTCCATTAAAGAATATCTTATCCAAACCTTTAAGCCAGGCACCAAAAAGACTTCAGAATCTTATGATAAGACTAAATAGATATGATTTTGGGTTCAGATATAAGAAAGGAAAAATGTTATTCATAGTGGATGAATTAAGTCTAGCATGCGATGACACATCAAGCTGTCATAAAATTGAGGATTACATAATCGATTGCATGAATATTAGAGACAGTCTTATTGACAATATACAAGAAGAAACTGACAAAGACTTTGCAACAGTGTACAAGAAGAAGAAGATGTCATTCAGATATATGCTGTTGTCATTTCTATATAAGTTTTTAGCTTCTATCGCGTAGAGCATATCTTCCGGCATTCCATTGTTGACATTTCAATGATTGGTTTGTTTTGCCTTTGCTTTCCTCAAATTATTTCTTTATTGTTGTTCTGATAGATCTAGATTAATCATTCTATTAGAAACAGTTTTCACCTAAGAAGAAATGATTTGTCATCAAAGCTTGGTATGAATCATTAGCGTTCGTTTTCAGTTTTTGCCAAAAACTCAATGTTATGTTGAGACATTGGCCAAAGAATTCACAGATTAATAGAATAAAAAATTGATTTGAAAGTACAGGTACTGTAAACACGGTGCATAAAGGCAAAAGTGGAGGGCCCCCTCTTTCTGAAAAAAAATCAGGAAAATATTGTATGTTCATGATTCCATTATCGATAATCCAAAGACAACAATGCGAAAATGAGCAATGGAGGTTGACATCAAACACTAAAGTCTGTCTTACGGTCTGCATTGGGAACTCAATCTTTTTCCCTATACTATCTCAGAGCATCATAAATTAACAGATTTCAATAAGGAAGGGTGAATGCAGATGTGTCAATGGATAACTGAAAAACTTCATCAAAATTCTGCACGGCTAAGTGAAATTTGGTTTTCTAATGAATCCCATTTCTCCTTTTTGGAAATCCAAAGCCTCGTTATTGGGGTGCTGGAAGACCTGATGAGACTAATGAAAAGACAATGCTTGGTCCTAGGGTCACAGTATTTGTTGTCTTTCATGCTCGATATGAATTGCTCTCCTCCACTCTTGGAAAAACAGTCAATGTAACCAGCAATCGCTATAGGAACATTATCGGTCAAATTTACACTGATATGAGTACGGTCCTTAACTCAAAACAGATTAGGAGAGCCTGTATACGCAGGACGGAGCCCCACTCCACACCGCTCATGAAACGATTCAGTTATTAGAAAAAATCTTCCACAATCGTTTGATTTCATTTGGGATATTTGCTTATAGTAGATAATTGCTCATTCTGGGTAATTCAAACTATGGCCACATTATCATCATGTTCCCAACACTAAATCAGTCATATAACTCATGGATATGAGGGTGAAACAAAATCTCAAGGGCAACTACAGAGGCATGCTACACAAACAAATTATTCAGGCCTTGGACATGCATGAAACTAAGAAGGACAAAGATGTGATGAAATCTATCATCTTCATTATCATGGGTGTGATCTACATGACTACATGCTATAGAGAACATGGCATGAAGTGAAGACCACAACAATCCATAACTGTTTTACCAATTGTATGTTTTAGATCTAAGTTAAAAAGATATTGTCTTTAAGTGATGAATGTACTTATCATAATTGAAATGTGTATCTATCACAAAGCTCTCTAGCTAGGTCCATGCAAAATGAACAGGAAAAATTACCTTTCAGAAATACCTTGTTCGTGGACATATACACACAGAGATTGACAATAGCCACAGCTTTATTGAAAGGTAGGATCATTCATGTCCTTTATGACAATGTGAAGCATATGAAGAGTGCCTGAGAAAAACCGAAGCCTTTCCAAGTGTACTTTAAATCACTTGAATTCTTCAAATACTTCAGTAGTAATTTGTAGCCCCATTTTTAAAAACACTGTCATCAGGCCTGGCAGGAGAGCAGGGGATTCATGTGTCACGGTTGTTCATTGCTACAAATATGAACATTGCATAAAATCTTAATGGCCCATTCAATTGAATCTCAAATTTATAGATAAATACCTGGAGATTCCTCTACCTTGGAATTTTGAGAAAGATGCCAGTTCAACAAAGGCCAACCAGTCTCAACAAAGGGCAATTAAAAATGACAACCTCCAAGTCAAACACTTGCAGGAACTCAGGATGGTGATTGGAAAAGACTTTCACAGATCCTACAACAACCACCCTTATTCATGAAACAATACGTCTTAAATCCTTCAATCAGAAATAAATTAAATGTTTTCCTGCTTTTGAATTATGGAGCTTCTTTCGAAGTATATGGGATACGATCCCGCTAGGTCACCCAGCCAACAGGTGTCGGTGAATGGATGTGCTGGAGATTCTCGCATGTGAACTGTGTTAACCACCAGGCCACTGAATGTGTATCATTTGGAATGGTCCTTATTTCTCAATCTTATTTATATGATGCATTAATGAGCTTATCATTTAACTTGAATAAACTAAATAACATGTAGAAAGACAGGAATTTATAGTATTTGTTGCATAACTATTGCATATCTATTGTAACATTTTCTTTTAAAGTTCTTTCCAAAGCAGCACAAATGCAAAAACAAGAGCAGCGGCCCGCCCTATGATGAAAGTGCACATAAGTCAATTCATATATAAGGCTGAGTTTGTTCAAATCCACACTGAAAACATGAAATTTTAAAATCATTTTTACGAAAAAAAACTTTAAAAAGTTACATTCAAATAAAGAATATGTTTGTACATGAAAATATATGGGGTAGGCAACAATTATACCTGACAGGATTCATTTGAAACAGTTTTTTGTCTCTCTTGTAAAATTTCTGATATGAAATTTTGTGAAAATTCGTCATAGGCACAAGGAATAATATAAATACTTATAAAAGGACTGAGAAGTGTTTCATAATATATACCAAGTGAATATCTTGCACTAAGATATCAATCATGTCTCTGTATCACCCACACTTGATCTGATACTGTGCAGACGGAAAAGAGAAGGGGGAGGTCTTTTGTCAATTTCAGGAATTCCTCTGTCAAATGGAGCAGGTTCTTCTTCTTCTTCCTCTATCACTCTATCATTCTGTAGTCTATTGATTGAGGAGGTGGAGGTGGTCTTGCCACTTTCCTGAAGTTCAATCTGGCCTTGGACTGCAGTGCGAAGCTATAAAATTTTATAAAAGAGGAGCAAAGACTATATCATATTAACTGCAATTGACTTAAACTTACACATAAATGATATGATACCATCCATTTTATTAGATTAATGATTGATAAATCTCTAAAATGTGTGGGTCCAGGCACAAACCCAGCTAAAATGAGCAGGGGCTCTCAAAGACAAAATTGGACCAAACCAAAAGTTATGAGGTTTTACCATATTCGATTTCTTGTGTTCTGCTTGTTTTGAAACCATCAAAAATGTTAAAATTTGATTAGAAGTATTTTATTTTTATTTTTTTGTGACACCACTCTCTTTACGAATTTTCTGCTATCCCACAATCTAGATGTGATTTTCTCAGTTTGAGGTTTGTGTACCCAGTGGTACTAAAAGAATCATATCTCAGGTTCTAATCATCATACTTTGATGAAATAAAGAGCAAAATGATAAGAAATAATTGCACTTTCTTTGCCAACCATCAGTTTCAAATTTAAGATTTTGAAGCTAAGCTGGGTTTTTGCCTGGACCCACGCAAATTACGGATCAAATGAACGTCAATGATGAGCAGAGCAAAAACGGCAGCAACTTTTAAATGGGTTTTAATTTATAATACTTTGAAAATGGTACTTTTTTAAAGAAATAACTAGTTCAGGGCATTTGGGATCTAGTAAAAGGTACTTTGTAGTTAAGTGTACACTGTATCATGGGCATGGGTAAGTTATACTGATGTTCTACCATATGAAAAATAGAACTGACCTCTTTAAGTCCAACCACTCCAGCTAGACGACCAGTATTAGTGACGTAAGCATGGCTGAGACCCAGCAATGAAAAGAGCGAATGTACCTGAAGGACAAATATCAATTAATAATGTAAAAATGATGACATATGAAAGATATAATCCAACATATAATAATAAGTGCACAAAATGATTAAAAAATATATAGACAAGGGACTTATGTTTCTTGGAGTTAATTATTGTTGAATGCCTCCATTGCTGAAACTGTTATTATCCTATAATCAAACTTTGTAAGTTAACCAATTTCTACACATAAAAAATGATATTATGAATGTTTACCTTGTGTAAAGATGTGCGTTCAACCATCTGAAATGGTGCTGGATCAATCTGAACACCTTCCCAGTCAATGTGCATGGACAACTGTCTGTTTTCCCAAGCTTCTCTCTGTTATGATATATATCACTTTATTCATTATAATTTTAAATAATTTTTCTTATGGCTCACTTAACATAACGCCTTTTGCTAGCATGATCATCAGACCTCTCAACTTCAGCTCTTTTCTTATCAATGTAGTGAAGGCAGACCATTCCTTTCTGTTTTCAGCGGCATCTTTAGTGTTTTCAAGTCTTTTAACGGTTGATTCAAGGCGTTGTCTGAAAGTCTTTTAAGGTTATCGTTAAGGATAACTAGTAAAGTTGTTATTGGACTTCCTTTGTTCTTTTGTAGTCGTTGGTGAAATAATGTGTCATTGACTTGTTTGCTGAGATTTTTCCTATAGATAACAATTACTGAAACATCTAAATACTACATATAGATAACAAACTTTTTTTATATCCATCGAGTTCTTTCAGTAAATTGTAATTTCAAAAACTAACAGTACTAACTCTATACAAACTGAACAGGTCTCAAGATCTTTCCACTAACATTGGGAATTATTTTCTTCTTGTTAGTGAAAAAGGAATACTGCAAACTGTCTGGAAAAAACTTTTGCTTTTAAAGTTTTCTTATGTCCATTTCTTTGACTTAATTTTTATACAGTGCAGCCTACTATGTCACATCAAAGTCCCATTATTTTTCTTATACATCACTAGCAATAAAATATCTGATGTAGCGACATCAAATTTGACGATCTCAATTATAGCAAAATCCCAATTTATTCCGAGTTGGCTACGTAAAGTTTAAAATAGCAGTCCAATGAAAACCTAAAGTTTAAAATAGCAGTCCAATGAAAACCTAAAGTTTAAAATACCAGTCCAATGAAAACCTAAAGTTTAAAATAGCAGTCCAATGAAAACCCTTGCAATTCAATGCACTTAGGTCATTATAACAAGCTAGAACCCCCTAGCTCACAACCTGTAAAAACAGCCCTATCAGTATACGATAATCCTTTTTGCATGGCTATGCCTTCTAGTCTTTATGAGTGATCCCCCTTTATTTTTCCTTCAGTTTATATATTGATCGTATACACTAACTTTCTGTTATAGTGACATAACCGAAAGTTAGTGTATACGATAAATATATAAAAATAACTTGGCAGTCCCGATCATGTCATTATAAGCGGGCAGAACTGTAAAAACTAATATATTACTTTAACTGCCTGCAATGTCACATTATGCTAATGTTCAGAGAAGAAAAAATAATGCTGGTTAGCTACATAATATAATCTAACATCACAAACTTTTATTGAAGCATAAGAATTAAACAACAACAACAAATATAAAGATAACCAATTTGATTTATCATAATTGTCTTTTATTTTTTTGCAAGCATACAAGAGCAGTACCATACATGTTCATTCTACAAACCTGATCCACCAACTCAAGTGGAAAAAGGAAAAATTCAATATAAGGATTCTTAAATATTTCTTCAAAATTCATGTTTCTCAATGATGAAGAGATCCTATTTCAAGTAGAAAAAAAATATTAAATTCCAATTTAAAGATTATTCTTAAAATGTAACAATAAATCAGGTCACTTACATCTTCAGGTGGTAAGTATCTTATTTTAGTTGGTCGAGGTTCAGCAGGCTGATGGAGAGAAAGAGGAAGAGAAGACATAAAATATTAAAAGGGAGATCATAATAACACAAAAAGATTTGAATGAGAAATATTTAAGATAGGAAAGAGATTAAGGCACGAGCATCAACACTATTGTCAAAGAGAATTGGATTGTGGATTGTTAACCTTCTGAAATCTAATTTGCTTTGTTCATGATATGGATCTACTTCAATTGCTTAAAAGTCATCATTTTATTGCGATATTTGAATAATCATTACTGTAGACCACAATTAGCAGACAGAAGAGACAAGCAGGGTTATTCAACTCATGAAATCATTATGCTATTAACCTAATTTTATTTATGAATGTTACGAGAAAATGAGATATTGACACATTAAAGATAACTCTTACCAGTTTTACTTTCTTGTATAGATTTGCAAAGCTTCCTTTCTGAAATGTCATGAATCACCCATGAAATCAATGCATGATATAATTTTGAACAATGTTTTTTTTCAAAAGCAAGAAAATTACAGGTTTTCTTAAATTCAAAAACGAATACAAAACTGAGAGAAATAACAAAACATTCTATGGATGCATGAATGTTTTGCAGCTTTCAGAGGGCTCAGAAAGAAATCAATCAATTCAATTTTCTACAAAGTATATCTACTAATCTACTCATATCACTCCCAGGTAAACTCAATCATAAGAATAGTTGTATCATTTCCATTGTTCGTTAATTATTTTGAGTTTAAGGGCTCAGTCATAAACATAGATAGACTGGACACTTCGCCTTCCGAGCACATTTTTTGACTGAAGAGTTCCTTGTGGTAAAACAAACAAATAGTCTCTAGAACCTTTTTTGAAATACGTTCTTAATTTTGTTTTGTTGATGTAAAAATGTTGCATACTATGGTAATTATTTGGGTACAAGTCTATGGTGATTATCTATTTATGAAATATTAACATTATCATTATTAGGTCCTATTACTATTATTATCATTATTAGGTCTTATTATCATTATTAGGTCCTATTATTATTATTATTATTATTATTATTATTATTATTATAATCATTATCATTATTTATTGGTATTTATTAATACTATTGAGAAAAAACATGGTACACTCTTGCTGTGTACTTGGGTGTAGAAATAGCTACCAAAGATAGCAAGCTTACTTCTCACGGGTAAGGATCATCAGATGTAGATCTAGATTTATGGTATTATCATTTTCAGCATCAATCTATTTAATCAGAGTTAGATCTGGATCTAGTAGCTAGTCATCTATAGATCTAAACCAAGTTGTCTAAAATTTAATATAGAATCATTTAAGATAGTGTGAAGTGGCACACATGTTGTTTTTTTCTATTTGAAATTACAAAGACTACTACTTATGCTGCTACTACTACTTATGCTGCTACTACTAATGATGCTGGTTCTACGACTTTTACTAATTAACCGTTTTGCTGCGAGATCTAGAATCAAGATGAATATAGATCTAGACTTAAATTTGATTAACATGGTTTCCTACAAGTTGAAAACTACACATATCCCTATATCTTCTTCGATTTGAAATTGTTTTTACTCTGCAAGTACTAAACTACATGCAAGTTTAATTTAGGTTTAAACTGTCTTTTGTCAGAAGTTCGGGCACCTGGGAAATGTAGTACTGTATAGAAGGGTTATCAATGGGTTAGCAAAAACAGTTTAGATTGGACTAAAAAGGACTAGAAGAAACAGAGGACGGGGCTAACTGAAGAAATCTCTCTCTCCCTCTCTCTCCAGCTAGCTAGCTATCTCTCCCCTCACTCTCTCTCTATCTCTCTCTCACTAGATCTAATCAAGGACTTGCGTAAACTCATAGGCCCCTATTATAAATTTACAATTATGGAGAAGGAAGCATTTTATGATGATTATCAAAATCAATCAATTATAGATAAAAATATATAATTATTTATTCTATTTGCATCTAAATCTAGATATTATAGATGTATACATATTTAGATACTTATTTAAAATTATGTGGTTCTATAGATTAGAATCCTCTCTTTTAAATGGCCAATATATGAATGGAAATTAAAATGTAGACTTCGAAAGCTAATGATGTTGGCCTAATGTTTTAATTGATATGCCCATATAGATCTAGACACGCATATATATCAGAACCTGGTTCTTAGTAGTAGATCTAGAACCAGATCTTTAAAGTATTTTTCATTGTCCATCTTCTCATTACCTCTTTGTTACTTTTGTTATACAATTTGTGCAATATAGGCCTATATATATATATATATACCCTGTATGTTTATAATTCAAACATCAGTGTCCGTAACATTACTTAGCCATTATAAGTGTCCATCAAGCAAATATTTACATACACTCTAATATAACTTATCCATGAAATGCTATACAATTATTAACTGAGAAGGGAATTATATTGGCACAAGGGACAAATATTATCCGAGCTTGTGAGCTTTTTGAATATAGTTCCTTTGCAGTCAATATTTGTTTAATTAAATCCCTACTCTAAGATTAAAACATAACTTAAAAATTGAACTGATGGCTGAAAATTATGATAATAATAGACAATTATATTCTTAATTCAACATATCAAAGTTATTTCAACCTATCCCATAATTCATGATGAAGCAATATGAGATTGTGAACTATATCACATATGATTAATCAAGAGGCAACAGAGCATTTGTAGGAAAATATTGACCGTAGCAACGTCTATGACGACAATAGAAGTGGGGTGTAGTTTGTGCAAACTCTTTTCAGAGAGAGACATCATTGGGTCTTTAGAGAAGAGAACCTCCTTTAAGCAGGTGTTTCGGCCTTAAACTTCTTACACCCTTGGGAGGCCAGGCCACACCGAGATCATGACTCTCAGTGCTCCAATACTGCCTTTAATCGAATTTCCCAAAGTTTTTGTCATTACTGGGATTCGAACCCGCGCCATTGGATCCATCCACTTTTTGAATTCATTTCTGTCTGTCGCTCTTATGCACTTCGCCACCGGAATTATCCTTCCGGGGTATAACAAAATATAGGATGAGAAACATCATAATGTGCCATGGATAGTAATTTGATTGGCTGCAGCTAGAAACTATTAAGAAAATAGCTGCTCCTTGCTTTGATACTACAATAATGTTTTCCTCTGGGCAATAATTATAACAACTTAATTCGATGAACGTCAATTGTCTTTTAATATTGATTTCGTCACACTCATGACATAAATGCCTAAGATAATTTAAGGGTAAAGTGAGTTAATACTATTTGTATTTGTCTCGTCCAGTTGCATTACGTGGCAAAGTGCATTAAAAGAAGTCATGCTTTTTAAATAATTAACTGTCCACTAACAGGTTTTTTTATACAACTTTTGATTACCGCCGAAATAAGCAGATTTTTCTGCTTTCTACTGTAAAGGACCAAAAAATGACATATAGGCAATCATCGTATGAGTGTGACAAGTTACTTACTTAATTCATCTTTCAGTTATCAGTAAAGCCGCAAATGTGACATAGAGAATGTGTACATTTAAAATCAGAATTATTTTCTCATGTGAATTCTTCCTGAATTCCAGCAACTTCCTGACGAATGGCATCTTGGTAATGATGGTCCAACTAAATAATTGTAGCTTAACTACTACAACTTTTTTTCTATTTATTCATTTCTTTTATTCAAATGAAGTTATTTTTTAATATCAATCCATTTATTTATTACTAGCAGAGTACACGGCGATGCCCGGGAAAGAGGAAAAAATAACTTATTTGTAAGTTGTAAGAGATTTTTTTTCCTACTGAACCAGTGTCCCCCAAGTGAACCATGAGTGGTCTCAATATGAAC
>JASKDV010207999.1:0-10463 GCA_032466395.1 Aegires albopunctatus
GAGAAAGGGGAGTTAACCAAGAAATTGTCATCACTCTGCAAATAGCAAAAAACTCGGAGTAGATAGTCTTATTATAGAGTAGTCTTTGGTTCTATATACACGTATGATCTTTAGCTTTTGCCTACAGGGCACACGTACTTTATTATAGTGTTTTCTTTATGGGATATTCCTGACATATTCTACAATGTTTGACCTTCCCTGTTCTATGTAGATGACGTATTATCTTTAACGTTTGCCTACATGGCACGGGTACTACAATATATTGTTCTTTATTCGGATATTCCTGACATAATACAATGATTGACTATCTCTGGTCTATGTAGATGACGTATTATCTTTAACTTTTGCCTACATGACAAGTGTACTATATGGCATACTTGGACAACTCCTCTTGATTCTTAAGGCTGTAATGACAGATCATCATCTCACTCCGGTCTATGCCGCCGAACTCTTCTTCAAGTCGGCCCTGGCCAACCTACATCTTTACAGACTTTGTATCTTTCATGTCCTCTTTAGTCTTCCCATTCTTATCCTTCCTCGTGGGTTTAGTACAATAGTTGTACATTATTTTGGGTATTTCTAACATCTATGGTGTTTAACTTTCCCTGTTGTCCGCATTACTCATTTGACATATTCTGCCTAAGGGCACTGTATGAATTGCACATTACTAGGGCATTTCTTGCAACTGCATTATTTGGTCCTCTTTACATCGCTTCCGCAACAATTACAATACATTTATAGTCATAAATCGTTATTATTATAGTAGTATATTTAAAGGTTCCCATACTATAACTGAACGTATTGCAAATAGGGAAAAGAGTCTCAAATGTTTTTAGAAGGCTCACAGCTTCGTGTGGTAGTTTACCTTTACTTTCCACGCTGACTTTACTTTGACCACATCTAAAGAGATCTAGCTACCCATTCACTGCTGGGTCGAGAAGAAAGCCACGAGAAAAATCTGCCTGTTCTGAGTGGTTTGAACCCGGTGCTCGCAGTTTTGCAGCCCAACGCTCTATTGACTGAGCTATCTTTTTCTGTATTTTGTAACTATAATGATACATCGCTGTTTATTATCTATTTCTACCTAAGGTTCGCGCCATTGATAGAATACTCTGATTTCCCTACAGTACTAATTTCATGTATTTCATGTGTAATTAAATTACCCATTAATTTCTTGCAGCACCTTCTATTCACTACACCAGGATCCTTGGTGATCATTTTCAGAACTTGTTCCAAATATTTGGTCACCATGTTCCCTCTTTGTGGATCTCCTGTTTTGCTGGAAAAGGGGATCACTGCTTTAATCATCGGTAATTTGCTGTTGTTTTCTGTCTTCTTGTTGAACAAGTTCCTTATCATCTTCTTGTTGTTGCTCAATAATAGGTAAATAAACTGTTCTTGTTGTTGTTGGTGGTGAATAATAGGTAATAAATTGTTCTTGTTGTTGTTGTTGGTGAATAATAGGTAAATAAACTGTTCTTGTTGTTGTTGGTGAATAATAGGTAAATAAACTGTTCTTGTTGTTGTTGGTGGTGAATAATAGGTAAATAAACTGTTCTTGTCGGTGAACAACAGGAAATAATTTGTTCTTAGTGTTCAAGTTGGTGCATACTAGGTAAATAAATTGTTCTTGTTGTTCTTGTTGGTGAATAACAGGTAAAATTTGTTCTTGTTGTTCATGTTGGTGAATAATAGGTAATAAAATGTTCTAGTTGTCCTCGTTGGTGAAAAACAGGTAATACATTGTACTTGTTGGTGAATGAGAGGTAATACATTGTATTTGTTGGTGAATGAGAGGTAATACATTGTATTTGTTGGTGAATGACAGGTAATACATTGTACTTGTTGGTGAATGAGAGGTAATACATTGTACTTGTTGGTGAATGAGAGGTAATACATTGTACTTGTTGGTGAATAAGAGGTAATACATTTTTCTTGTTGGTAAATAATAGGTAATACATTGTTCTTGTTGGTAAATAATAGGTAATACATTGTTCTTGTTGGTAAATAATAGGTAATACATTGTTATTGTTGTTCTGTTTGGTGAATAAGTAATAAATTATTGTTCTGTTTGTCCTGCGGAATTGACAACATGGTATTATGGCCAAACCAAAGCTGATGGGTGTATAGTGTTGTTAGTTCTATTTTTGGTAGGGCCGCCGCTTGCATCCAAAGCACACTATATATTTAATGAGGGCAAAGAGATAAATACTGTATTTCGGATGCAAATAACGGAGTGACCAAATGAATGACGAATCTCTTATTAATATATGGAATATTTTTACCGAAGGTGATTCTGTTATTGTCCAGGTAAACTCTTTGTCGCACCTTAACACCTCTCTCTCCCCCCCCCCCCCCCACAGGAAGATAGACAACCGAAAAAAACAAACAAACCCCAAAACCCAATAAAATAACAAACAACAATAACAAACAAGATAAACAAAACCAACACATGAAATGTAAACAGAACAAAACATCGGTATAATGAGAAAAAAACCATTAAAAAATAAGCAGAACAAAACATTTTTTAATATTCCAGTTGTTTCGTTTCCCAACAGTGGCAGTGTTCTTGGTCAATATGAAAAGTTCGAAACTTGCGGCTAGATTGATGATTTTTACCACCAATGCCAAGGTCATTGCTTTGATCATTATCATCATCGGTGGTATTGTTAATATGGCCCAAGGTAGGAGTTCTTTCAGATTTTATTAGATTCTAGATCTTTTTAGAAATTTTAGATATCCAAATGCTTCCCTTAACCTGAAGACAAAATTTACTTTCTGAGGTTATTCAAAGCACATGGAAGTAGATTAGCAATAGTGAGATAAATAGGGTTTGATACTGAAGACTTGTACATGTATTAGATTATTATTATTTAATTACATTTAAATTTGGAATACAGGACAAAATAATGAGACTATCCACAATATGTACGAGTATAAAGCAACCATAGTTCAACTTGTACATTAGAATGAAATATAAGACTCCATTCACTGTCAACACTGCAGTCCGTATCCTGCGGTCAAGAATATAATTTGTTGTCTCCCTTGACATGTTCCCGCGGTACTGACTGAGTCATGAAAACAGCAACACGGGAGCGGATAGTTCAGTAGGTTACGCTACTAGCCTACGAAGCCAAAATGGTCGCTGCTAAGTTTATAGTGAAGGCGGCAGGCGGGTTGCCGCGCGAGGGTCAATCGCGCTGGTAAACTCGCACAGGATTGCTTCCCGCCTTTAGTGTACATAGCAGAGCCGGAACAGCCCAACTGTGTGGTGTCGCTAAAACACAGCAGACAATATGACTTCCTCAAAGAGGAAGACTTTTTGTTGGCAGAGACCTCTCTACTTTTACGTACAGTATTAAAAGAACTAGGACAAGTAGTGTCCACGACATAAACAAGAGCAGATAAATTGATGGCGAGTACCATCATCTGTTTCATAAGTTGAAAGATCATCCAGAGAGATTTCAATCGTATACAGTGACTCATCCGTGTATACGATTGAAATCTCTCTGGATGATCTTTCAACTTATGAACAAGGTGGAGTCCAACTGAGCAAGTCATGGAGGGTCTTCGAAATACAGCATTGATAAGTTTATCAACATCCATTGTTTTGAGAGTTACATATATATGTTATTATGCGAATGAGGCCGAGTCCAGTGTAACTACACATGTATAATGAAGTAAACAAACTACGCATCCAAGACAAAACTCGCGCCTGACACTCGGCAAGAATTAAAAATTAATTCTTGAAAATTGACGCGCCGGACGGCAAATTAGTAGCGCCTTGAGACATGCCGTAACTATGAACGCTTACAGAGAAGAGCGTGTCAAATTGTTCTTTCGGTATGGCGCGGTACACGCTGGGCGTGTTATTTCCCGAAACCCGCCGCCACTATAAACTCGGGTTTTGGCAGGCAGGCAGCGTTTTCCCATTTGGAAAATGCCTTGCACCGGCGTGGTGGGTGGCTCGCTGAATAATTGGTAACGGCCTCATCAATAAAGACCAATGGGAACGGCGAAAAATGCCGCGTCCAAGGCCGAGTATCGTAATAGCAAACGATACGATCTTGGGTCGCAGGACATTGTCACGGTAGGATGGCTTTATCCTCGTGCACATTGGGGGAACTATAGAGCCGCTCGCTAATAGCCGGCAGTTTAATCCGGAACCCGTCGTCTTCCCGTAGGCATGAGCAGTCAACTAAGCCGCAGGATCCGTCATGCGCGCGCTAGAGAGAAGCTGAGCTCTTAGGGCCTACTCCATGTCGCGACATCATCGAAGAGCTCCCGCCATGGGCCCACGATCCCAAAGCAAAAGCAGACAGACAAACAGACAGACAGACAGGGGTGTGGATAATAGATAAAAAGACTAGAGATAAACATGTCACAATCTGATTAATATTTGTAGAGTTTAACGTTGATAATGTGTCGACATTGACAGAATATCGCACTTTGTTACGATCTCCATCGCCATAAATATTGCCAATTTATCGTTGAGTATTTCCTTGATGTACTGCATCTCAGTCGTCAACCTTAAGCAAGAGTTGTATTTTTCAACGGTTTGAAAAGAAATGAAAAGAGCTCTCGTATGACTCTCTCACTAAGTCTCTCTCTCTCTCTCTCTCTCTCTCTCTCTCTCTCTCTCTCTCTCTCTCTCTCTCTCTCTCTCGCTCACGCTTTCACTGATGTTCTTCTCCCCAGATGACAAACGTCATACATCATCATGGGGGTAATTGAACCATGACATCTCCAAACAAATAAAAAGTCAATCTCCTTTACTAGAGAAAAAGAGATGAATCTCTTCCCATTCCCGATGCCAAAAATCAATCGGTATGTCATTGTGACCTGTTTGAAGTACAAAGGTGTCATCGCACCCCTTGCTGAGATGGCCAATCAGATCGATTACAGAGCTGAGACGTGTTTGCCTTGCGTTCATTCACGGTTATGGACCTTCTTCATGGTCGACTAATAAAAGACCGGAAGTCTATTCTGAGATAACGTCAGCAGCGACGACAACCGCGAATAAAATCAACCACCGCTATTACTTACGCCAAACAAGCACCCGAGCTTAAAAACCTCAAGGTAATAGCCCATAACACCAACCGACATCCTGAGGTCAGAAACATAACTCCTTATTAATTACGCTTATAACCAGTGATAACGATAACGCCCGTGCTTATTGCTCATAACGGCAGCTTTCGACACGTTTTTTATCCATCTATTTTATTTTAGCTATAACGCCAGCTGAAAGTATCGAAACTCATAACATTATCCACGATACCAACGCGATGAATCGATAGCATGTACAGGCACAGAGCATTGTGTCTTGTAAAGATTGAAACGTGCCAATACTAATACCAGGCGCATTGTCGTGTACCAAAGCAAACGGTAGGTAACGGCCTGCAGTGCATTTCCAAATGAAGGGGGCGGGGTAGGAGGGGGAGGAATAAAAAAAAAAAGGGGCAGAGCCTTGGGGTGGGTGAGAGCAATCGATATTTTGGAGATCGGGGTATTGATGTAGATGCTCTTGACATTTTTCCGCCTTCATTATTAATTGCAACAAGGAACAGGTAGAAGCTTTTTCTTATCGAACTCGAAATTTACTACTCTCTCGCTGAATGTTATTATCCCCAGATAGAGTATTCTGTGTTTAAAAAATGTAGACAAGTTGCAAGCGATTAATGATGATGAATTTGAAAATAATGCACTTTTTAATCGGTCAAAAAGCTTCATGAAATGTGCGATTAATGGTAATAGAATTACGAAACAGGATAACACAGGAAACAGGAAAGATTCGAATTGATACAATAACTTTTATAAGTACAAAACTATGCTTCTGTTGGCGTATACCTTCTTCTTTTTGTTCAAATCCACTAATCAATTCAAAGACATTGGGTATTACTGTTCGTAAGCCTATTACTATGATATTGTATAGTATTAATTTATTTAATGTAGTGGTCTAAGAGTGGTTGGTATATTGTAGCCGTTACTTAATACTAATAATAGATAATTGTAAGATAATTTTTTTGGAAATAAATGAATGAGTTTATATGGTCATAGCACGAGCTTGCGACTACTCTAGGCACGTAAACGAAGTTAATAAACAAACTATGCTGACATAATTTCGCATGAGAAAGGTCTCGGGTTCCAATCTCATTGGAGACACCGTGTTTAACTCTTGGGTAAGGTTATTTACACGAAGTGCCTACGTTTGCGGCGCTGTTCTTACGGCTGACGCTCGGTGACGGTAAATACCAAAAGACAAATTTCCCTTCGGGGATGAATAAAGCGGATTTTTTAAATATTAAAAAAAAATAAATATTCTAAGATATCATGAGGGGTTCTCAACGCGAAGCAATGTCATAGACATTCATGGACGACATAAACCCTAACACAATTTAGACCAATTTAGCAGTGTAACATGAAATACAAGATGCGTGATTGTTCAATATAAAAACAATATTGCATTTTAGCAACGTTCATGACAACAATGAGAAAGGGAAGCAAGGAGTCAACTTTACCACTCGCATTTTATAGCCAACAGTTTTCGTAACATCAATTTGTACTTATTCTGCAAACCTCTCAGAACTAAGCCAAAATACCACCAATCACCCTGATCCAAATGAAGGATGGAAAGGGGGCGGGGTAAGAGGGGGAGGAATAAAAAAAAAGGGGGGGGGGGGCAGAGCTTTGGGATGGGGGAGCCAAAAAAATATAATAATTAAAAAAAAAAAGTCATTTGTACTTCTTGCTTCAAGTAACGCTCACACCTCCAGCTAAGATGTCTTTAATAATAAGATTAAAAAAGATAGGGAATTGGAAATAAAAACATTCCATCGGTTTGTCGAGAAAGAACCAATCCCGAGAGCCAAAGTAATGGGAATTATCGGCTTCTGTGGGGACGAACCAGAGGGGGGCTATGGAAGGAAATAGACAGAACAGTCGCCCAAATCCCGGGAGGAAACAGCACATGATAATTATTGCCCGGATGAAAACTCTGACGCGCGTGGAATCAATCTCATGAATAATGCATGACCATCGATCATTCCGGACAGACCATCGAGTCAGTCAGACCCCCCTATTGTCAATCCGGCAGGAGCTGTATTACCTTTATAAGAGCTCCAGTCGAATATGTTACATTGTACTTTGACAAATCGTGAACAGATCAGCCTCTTTATGGAGTAATTTGTATTTTGCGATATTAGTTTTGTTACTATCGCCCGTAAGCATAGTTGAATCGCAACGCACGCATGCGTAGTGTTAGGGCCGAAACCAGCTACGCTAGTTCTGGTATGTTGATTTAAGTCTTAAACTTAAAAGCTACTTAGCAAGTTTAAGTTCGACTTCGCAATTTTGGAGGTTATCGGTTACTTTGAACTGCCACGCATGCGCAATGTAGGTTATTCCGACCAAACAGGTGAATGTTAATTTGAACGAACAGCCATTAATTGTCAACGAAGCTACCTCCTTTCAACAAAGAAACAGGAAGTAAATTATTCCGCAAAGCTTGATTATGTGTCGCAATTTAGATGGTAGAAAAGGGGTCATCGAACGGGTGAATACTAGTTTAGATAGTTTGGAGTCAATTACTGCTTTACTTTCGCTATCGGATGAAAATTATCACTTTGTAAGGCCTTTATAATTAATGTATGGTATTTGACAATCATTGGTATTAACATATATCTTGTTATATTTGTGTTTAGATGAATTTTCATTTTCTTATCGAGGCTTGCGTTGCGATTTACGACAGGGGTCTCGCGTTTCTAACTTACGCACGTTTTTATAAGGCTGGTTACGAATTCGTAACTTAGACATAGGCTTTACGCATTGCGTAGAAAAGATGTGATTAAACTATGTTTACGGCCGTATTGCTTTATGGTTCATTGATTCACTCTAAGCCATTCCGTATTTTTCATATGCCCGACTAATAGGCGCTATAATAGATCTATAAGAATAATAATGATTATAAATAATAAAATGAATTAAAATAAAAACACATCCATCATTGTAAAAAGATAAATGATGGGTACATACATCCGTGTGTTGTTGTTTTGTTTTTTCTGGTGAAAAAATAAAAAAACGCATCCCACCCTCACCCCACACCAAATTAAAAAACCCAAAAACAAACAAATAACGAAAGCAAAACAAAACCCCTTCGTCTTAATAAAAGATACGAAATAATCAGATAAGATTTTTTAAAAATAAGACAAGTCTGCCACTTTAAAAAAAAAAAGAAAAGGAAAAAAGAAAAGATAATCTTATAAATACGATTTTTGTAAAAGTAAGAAAAGGCTACTATTACCATCTTTAATATCAATTGACAAACACGTAAAAACAAACAAACAGAAACGAAAACTCATATTAGACGAGACTCGGTGCAGGACACCGGCCTCCATATTTATTATAGCAGTCGGTCACTTTCCTAGGTTACACGACACCAAGAGAACTACCAGACATAATTTTTCTATGACATTACATTAATTTCCGATTCGATCTTGGAGGACCCAAAGCAAATTTATCTTCAAATTTCGATGTCGTGTGGCAGAGATGTTATCCACTTCAATTTCCAAGATGAATGGGTGCAGACGTACTTAGCAGCAGACTCTCTATGTTTCGAGTACATTAACGTGAGGAAGATATCCATAACTGGCAGCCATCCTTTTGTGTAAACGGATAATAATCAAATGAAAATCAAGACACAGAGACTCAACTAATAGACCCAGCCAATAAATAATAATACGTTATTCGTCTACTATACTTTATCTTATAATTATTTTAACATATCGTATGTGTTTATTATGTAATATTAGTATGGCAACCAAAGAGATTGTGTTTGTGAGTGCGAAAAGTGGGGGTGGGTGGGGGTGGGGGTGGCGAAGGGTAATTGTCAGTGAAACCAAAGTGTAGCTAATTAAATTTTTATAATTTTAAAGTATTCTTTGAAGTTGTTAATTACATTTCTTAGCATAACTTTTTGCGTCCAAAATTGAATCAGATCACCGTCTTGCTCTTCCCCAGAAACTTACTTTTTATTGATCAGTCAGAAACAAGGATACGATCAATTTCTCTTCAAATTACTTTCATCAACCTCCGATTTTCATCGAATATAATACAATGACAAACCAATTGAGAACCAGGCAGATAATCAAAGAAAAAGAAAATTGAAAAAGTTGTATGGACAGCCTCGACTGAATTTGCACTCACGCCCCACGACATTCTAAACCAACAAATCCTCGTACTTCTAAAGATGTTTACTATTGATGGCATTAAATTGCTTTTCTAAATTTTGTTTATGGCCTCTGGTGCGTTCCAAGACGTTTCTATTCATAAACGCAGGAATGGTTGCTTTTTGTGTAGAAAGGCCATTGTAGAGATGAAAATCACGTGGCTTCAATAAGCTGATGGCATTCTTGGCGCATGCTTATAATCCAAAGAAATCGCGGAGAGGAGTCTTCTGCAATAGTTGTAAGACCATCCAGACTTTTTCTGGAAAAGAAATTTATCGAAATGATCCGAGATAGCGTGTATGAATATGATTCACAACAGACGGTCTTTTGTTGCCTTCATTCAAAGATAACGAGCGACATAACGCAATAATGAAGCATGGAACATTTCTTTACCGGAAAAATGTCTGAAAAACTCTGGCACTTCGATCACAGCACTATATGTCTTACTTTTTACCACCAAAGTGTCGGAATTTTACCATCATTTTGTGCTGGAAATTGGTTTAAATTCTTACGGAGGTAGCAATAAATCCATGCTTTCATTAAATTCCACTTGAAAAAAGCCAATAACATTCCTTTCCACTCTGAACAAAATAATTAAGCTTTCAACGGATTGCATACAACGACGACAACTATGTAAATAATCCTCTTAAATCTCACCTAGAAAAATGGGCGGGTTAATGTTATCATAATGAATACAAAATTCCAAGAAGAACAAGATGGAGAGCTGGTGAAAAGCATCTAGGGAATTTATTGCGCCCAATAAAATAAGACACAAATAAATAAACACATATCTTAAAAATCGTTTCGTAAGCATGGAACCCTATATCAAGGCCATCGTGTACAGCGTATTATCGATGGAAGAATCTCGTAAACCGGAAACATATTTGGCATGAGATGTCGACAGCAACCGGAAGGCATCGAGGAGAACCGTGACAAATCAGCCAAGACAGATGAGAATTATTCTTGCCTGTAAAAACAGTTTAAAGACACAGTAAATGGAAAGATGTCTCTTGTGCTCTAGTTAATGGATATATCTGCGTGACCGTATACGTGAGTTTGTACGTACCTTATAGAGCGACGGAAAATGAAGTGAGAAAAGAATGCGCTTGAAAGAGAAAAAGTGAAAATACGGGGAAGTAAAATGTGTGTTTGTGTGTGTGCATGTGTGTGTGTGATAGATAGATAGAGAGAGGGAGAGAGAGAAAGAGAGAGAGAGAGAGAGAGAGAGAGAGAGAGAGA
>JASKDV010208021.1:0-15731 GCA_032466395.1 Aegires albopunctatus
TCTCTCTCTCTCTCTCTCTCTCTCTCTCTCTCTCTCTCTCTCTCTCTCTCTCTCTCTCTCTCTCTCCCTCTCTTAATTTGTTTCTCTTTCGCTCCATCCATCTTTTCTACAATTTTTAAAAATTCCAGTTCGTACTCCTCTTTTCCACTCTGTTTTCTTCCATAGTACAATCCCCCTCATTCTCTCTCTCACTCTCACTCTCTCTCTCTCTCTCTCTCTCTCTCTCTCTCTCTCTCTCTCCCACGCTATCCCTCTTTCTCTCATACACACACTGACACAATCACAATCATAACAGCACGCTCAAATACACAGTGACATGAGTGAAGTTCCTCATACCATTCCCACCATCAATGCTACAATCCCTTCTCTCTGTCGTGCTTCCCCATCTCGATGTCCTCTTAATCCAACTGGTTATTTACATTGGCAGGACGACAAACACTCAAGTGGATCCCAATCAGACTGGATTCAAAGCAAATTGATGGGAATTCGTAATACATATTTTAGGTAAGGATCCCCCTTTTGTCACACTAAAAAAAAAAAAAAAAAAAAAATTACAGGAGAACAAACAGAAATAGTATTATTATTATTAGGTCAGTTTTCAAAATGTTTTCACGATAACATGAGTAAGGCCGATTCTATAGTAGCAGGCCGTTCCCCAGAAAAGTCTAAAAAAGAATAGTCGCACTTTCTGTCGTAGTCGTATAATGCTCCATTCACAACAGCTTGTGCCACTTACTTTCCTCGCCCACCGGGCATTTCTCAGCAAACAGTATCGTCTGAGAGATACGATTTGCCTTGTTTTCGACTCTGACGTTCGCGTCATCGCGACCTGTCCTATATTGAATTTTGTTCTTCTATCCTTGTATTTGTGTACCGTACATCAGAGAGCTATCACTCGACCCAATTAAAAAGTAATGAGGCAACACTAGAACATTAAACAGTCGGTTAACAAATAGTACGCATAATTCTGGCTGTCTCCGCAAGACAAGAGAGGAAGCACTAGGCAGGGGGTATGAATGTTTGTACGAACATGCACGTCGATTGGCCTGACGGATACACACAGTAGACCGCGTGGTGGGCGAAGGACCTTATTTTGCCGTGCCTGCTACTTAACGTAAGAGCGTGATGCTGCTACAGACTGAGATACGAGAATACTTTTCGAGACTTTTTTTTTTGCATCTGTCTGCCGTCTGCTACTATGGTAGTGGCTTAATACATGATAACAATATGCTATGGCGTGGGATTTCTATAATCATGAATTAACTGACTGCTCGTAAGTTACACGCTATCATCCATTACCAAAAACAGTGATTATTTTAGGAGAATAAAGAAAGACATGGTTATTGTCATTGTCATTGTCACTATACGCATTGTTTAATGAATTATTCATAGGTTAATTTAAAAAAAAAAAAATAAAATAAAATTAGAAATTAAAATAATAGCTGTATGTTAGTTAGGTACGCCTTCGCCGCTGTAGGCTTATTTATGTGTACCATGACGAATCGTTTCAAACTTTGTTTTAATGATTCTTGTCTTGTTTTCGTTGGTAATTAGTTATTGGTCACTCCTTTTTTTTCTTTTTTCTTACAGTGTAATTTGAATTTCATTTTGATTTGATTGTTTTATTTATTTTCTCTATCTTTTTTGTCTGGGTTTTTTAAATATTTATATTTATCCTTTTTCTTTTTTTTTTTTCTTTTGTCCTGTATTCTACTTGGTTGCTCAGTTATTTTGTTGTTTTTTATTTTGCTCTTTGCGCTTTGAATAAATAAATTAATTAAAAAAGAATTGGCTTTTACTGGAGCACCACACAAATAATAAATATATGAATAAGAGCTAGATCTAGATCTATCCTCAACTGAGTCAAGCCGGTCCTTGGTCTTTTTATTCAATTCGATTGAATCTAACGATGTCACGAATGATATATTTTGATCATTTTTTCATCTTGTCGCTTCTCATAATTTACACAGATTATTAACATTTTGGATCTGAGGGAAAATCGAAGCTAAATAAATATAATTACATAAGATTTGTATATTTTTTTTCTTTATTATGACTAAGTATGCATTTTTATTAGACTGCAAATGGCTACCGTTCCAACTTTTCCATTTATATATCCATGGAGGTTTTCTAGATTCTCGACCTTTACGTATAAGTGACTGACAAACTTTCGTACACGATAGATTGTACATGCATCTAACAGAATTAATACTCTTTTCAAGCAATAAATACACGAACAAGTTTTTTAGCAGCGGTATGGAAAGGATGGGGATGCAATTCATACATTTGGTTTTACATGTATAAGAATCAAATCAAGCGTCGCCTCAAAATTGTTTTGTCCATTCTTTCTATAATTTCAATGAAATAGGACAAAGGATTTCTATGGTGACATAATAACCATAATAAGCTCAAAGGCAATTCTTTATTAACTTTCGCGTACCCTATCAGAAGGGTCACCCCTCGCCTCTTTGCTTTAATACAAAATTAATAATTTGCATAATATTTTGTTCTTTATGGAAGAGGAAGAAGATTGCATTAGGTTTGATCCTTAAGAGTTATAAATAGTCTCAACACCGAAAAACATTAGGTTTCAGATCACGAGATTTTTCGACAGTTATTCATTAATCGAGTGCCACTTTAGAGTTAAAACTGAGCCTGGACATGTTTTAGTGGTGCATATCTCAAGAGATTTTTAATTTAAACTCAAATGGATTAGCATAAACTTGAATCGAACGTCACAATTGTGATACTTTAAGCTTTGAAAAATTTCTTTGTATTTTACGCTCTAGTGAATGTTTTTAATTTTTTGTACGTTACGGGATCAGCCTTCTGCTGCAACCACATTTAATTATTTTTTAAAATACATAGTTTAACTTGGTCGTAAAATGATTTTTTTCTTCTATTTAGATAGCTGAAAATCCAAAACCACTTAAAGTGAGATATTTGTGTTTTTATTCTACTTTATTCATCCCAGAAGGGAAATTTGTCTTTTGGTATTTACCGTTACCGAATGTCAGTCTTAGGAATAGCGCCGCAAACGTAGACAATTCAAGTAAATAACCTTGCCCAAGAGTTAAACACGGTGTCTCCATAGAGATTCGAACCCGAGACATTTTCACATGAGTGTCCAACGGCTTAACCGTTCTGCCACCGTGCCACGTGGTTTTCTTCCTTACTTTTTTCTCCATTATTCATTGAACTATTCACTTCGAGGTATTTTTTTGTCGTTATTTTAAAATTGCAACTACATGATTCTTCAAGTGAGTGCTCTGCTCTTAAGAATGAATAAGTATTTATGCACAATAAACAAAAGAAGAAAAAAAAAAAGAAGAAGAAGTCTGAGTTGGAATGGAATATATTTTCTGATTGTAAACTACTGAATTCTGGCGAAAAGTTTACGTCTGAAGATTGCTAATATTCTATAGTCTCCATTAGGTCGGTTTCATTTGATGTCGATGAACAATATGAGAGAGATCTTAACGTGACTTTGAACAACTACATATGAATTTCAATATTCTCATTCACGACTGAGTAAAGAGTGCAAATATACTTGTGGAAAAATTTACATACACATGAGTACTAATCATGAGAGTGTCTCATTTATCCGTTTTAATGTTATAAAACTATTATAAGTCCATGGGGGATTGGGGGTGGGGGGGGGGGGGGGAGGGAGAAATGGTAATATTGTCTGAAATGCTGAACGTAATAGCAATAAATATATTTGGAAAAAACCCAATGATGATTCCTATATTGGTTGTAGCCCGATTCTCAGATACTCTGTCCCTGATTGTGTTGTTGCATTGAATTGTACCCATGTCCACTACTTTGGTGATATCAGGGTTTTCCTAGACTGCCTTGTAAACAGCTAAGGGTTCTTTTACATGCGTACATTATACACATGGGACCTCTGATATTATAGTCTGTCTCTGATAGTACTTGGCACTCTTTATCCTAACAACACAAGGATAGGGGACAGCTGGGAACCCTCATGGGCTTGAACCAGGACCTTTTGCTTGGTAGGCAATTGCCTCAACCACTGAACTATCCCCCCCCCCCCTTTCCCCCTTTTACTGTCAACAGAGAAAATATACAAAAAGAACATTAACACCCATGAAAGAAGATATTCTCAATCTGACACTACACATTGGAAATTCAAATCTTTACAAACGATTCGGTAGAAAAGACAAAAAGCTCAACATGTTATATCTCATTAATTGAATTTTAATTCGCTTTTTATAAAAACAACAGAAAAACATAATCTTAAAACATGAAAAGTAACACCAAAAAAATAACGGAATTAATCTTTCACGCTCACATTTCAATTATAATATTTCATAAACCTTGCAACTGCATCCAATATAATTTGACAAAAGTACGCATTGACAAAAGTACGCATTCAATAAATTATAAATTACAAGCAACCTATTTTATAACCATAATAGAAGAATGAAAATGAAAAGATCAATTTCAATTCATGAAACGGACAATCATTGATGAATGAATAAATAAAGGGATTGAGAGAATGTACACTTTATAGAATCGAATCTTCCATTCACTTATAAGCATTCATTTTACACAGATGACAGCGAGAGCTAAGGTTTGAAAAGGTAGATGCGAAAAAAGAAAGGGCAAGATATTGCTGGATAATTCATTCAATGTTTACGCGATGTGATGATGATGATTACGATAGAGTTTAAACTCGTAACATCGTAAAATGGAGTGGTGTAGGAAGAAAGAGAGATCCAAGCACGCACAGACAATTAGAGATTCATAAGAAGAGTGAAAAATAGAGATGGAATTAGCGATCATCAACTTTTGAGGCATATCGTAGCTTTCACTTCTTGTATTCGTCTCACTGAACAGGCCATACATTCACCCTCAAAGATATGAATGGATTATGAGGAAACATAAGTAACGGACAATGTTTTGATATATTTTTGTACAAATATTGTAAATGTATGAATGGAATGGGACTTGCATTATTAGCACGCTGTCTAACTACTGGTAAACGCAATATTTCGTAGAAATATTAAAAGCACCCATGAGAAAGACTATCTCATTCTAGAATCAAGATTACACGACCCCTATCTCTTTCTCTCTCTCTGTCACACATGCAACCCTTCCTTGCAAAGCATGCCATTGAGCATGAAGACCAAACATAAATAACAACAGTTGAATTTGCAATCAATCAATCAATCATAAATTAAACTCCCTTGCAGTCCTGGACACATCAGATTTCAATACAATATCAATATCCAAGCAACGCATTCTACGACTTAGTTCAATTGTCTTTCAAGGGGATTATGGGATAGACGTCAATAATTATAATAATCAAGTAGATCTTTTACTTTGGAAATCAACTATCTATGATGACAATAATAATATGCTTAGTGATAATCTTAATTTCCAAAAGGGTACGGATCGACCTTTCATCCACTACTGACCCCTTTCTCTAACTCTGATGGAACATGTTAAGAAAGTACATCTCATATATATGTCGATGCGTATCATGGCCGACATTCGTAGCATAACTACCGTGTTGATACAAAAATAACGTACGACTTCATGTGGAAATACTACTGCCACCTCCAAGGAAAATTGCTGTAATATCTTCTTCTTATTAAGTTGACGAATAACAACATGTCTACGGTAATTGAACAATAACGCAAAGTTTTTCCCATATTCATTACTGAGCGAAGAGGAAATCAGGAGTAGAGTCCTAATTTTTTAAGGCTTACGGCTTTGTGTGGTAGTTTGCCATTGCTTTCCATGCCGACTTTACTTTCTCCATATCTAAAGAGATCTAGCTACCCATTCACTGCTGAGTCGACAGAGAAGCCACGAGAAAAATCTGCAAGGACTGAGGGTTTGAACCCAGGGCTCTACCTGGCTTCACAATTTGAACAGTTAACTATTATAACAAACTTTCAACTATAGTTCTAACCTAGTACCGAATCAAAACGATAAAAGGTTATCACATTTATGTCTTACGACTACAATGTCCATTCTGCATAGGTAGACGCGATTCCCCATTTATTCCTTGAATGGATTTGAACATCATAAACAACGCAGGCTATGTAAAAATATGATTTAGCTGTAGCTGTTAAATGCATCATTTCAACTTAAAGGGAAAATGCAGAGGAGCTGTTCATCTTGTTACATATTTACATTACGTTACAAAGTCCATTGAATAAATTAAATCAATAAGTACAAATATGATCATAATTGAGTAATGGCATTCTCAAACAAACAAATAAAAATGACGTATGCTACACTAACATAATATTCATTACTTAGTGATTCATTCAATGTATGGTCCATCATTCATTTATCGAATGACTCATTCATTTATTCATTCAACGTATTGAAATATTGTCATACACTTTAAATACTGGTGGGGTTATTAGGCAAAAGGCAGTAGATGGGATCCCCTGTAATTATCATCGTTATTGCTTTTCCCTGTTATAAACGTTAGCTCTTACCACTAATTATTCTGAGACTAATGAATTATAATGTTAATGTAAATCTCTATAATAGATTTAACTTGGCTAGAATTTATCCAATAGTGTACAATAATTTATTCAATGGCTATAAAGTGTTGGCTATAAAGTGTTTATGAATCCTGTCAGATGAGTGAAGAGACCGGTTTTTCTAATGAGATTAATGAAATAGATATAATATTATACGATACTGTATTAATAACACAACAGATCTGAATAACTTTAAATAATAACACCTATCACGAGTTATTTAAATTCAAAAGCTGGATGGATGTTTTCAACAAACTAAGGTTGATTTATTTCAAGATTCACACAGCCACCTGCTTTTCAAAATGCTCATGAAAAAAGTATTTCCCTCACGAACAAATCCTCATCACAACCAGTTTCTATATAATAATAATACGTATGACATACAAATTATTGTAGCAATGTAACAAAAGTAACAATCAACATCTGTTAAGTAAGAACGTAACAAAATATTGAGTAAGGTTATCGTCAGTCAAAGTTTTAGTGGTGTGTTTGGCATGAGTTGTTTGTATTTTCTACTTAAGTTTCGTCATCAAATCCGCAAGGAACTCGTCAGAATCTCAAAATGGCATGTCGTTTGTACTGCCCTAAAACTTAATAAGAAATATATCTATCGAATATCAATCGACAAAGTTGGTAGACTTAGGGTGTGTTCAATTAAGCTTTAACAATTCCCAGATGTAGGTCATAGGTTGTTCAACTTTGAAAACGCTAAACATGACCTTAAATTAAGCAATGGGCAGTAATCGTATTAAAAAAAACCCCAAAAATAAAACAGCTGACGTAATGCTCAGATCTATTATTGTCAATATTGTCAAATGACATACAAAAGCATTGGGAAATAAATAAACTGCAAATCTAGTTTTACATACATGTAGAATTTCCTGATATTTGTTTATCCTAAAGCAAATGCCTCCATATCTGTTCATTCAACTAAGAGTAATCCAATGAATAATTCTAAATACAAGAGAAATTTGAACGTGAACTCACAAAGAAATGTAAAGGATAATGATGGGAGGATGGATATATTTATGGCAACGTTTTATATAATGTCATTCTTTTCATAGTGACCACTACATCTTTCCTTAGTGACCACTATGTCTTTACTTAGTGACCACCACGTCTTTCCATAATGACCACCATGTCTTTTCATAGTGACCACCATGTCTTCAAAGTGACCAGTATGGCAGTACAGGAAAAGCAAACTGATGGGAGTTAATGACTCATTGTCAAAACAAAGTCAGCTGACATTAATATGAAAATTAATTCAATGGTACGCAGTGATAGGGGTAGGGAATCTCATTTTGATTGTATTAGCTGGCAGTCAGGCAGCAATGCACGCACATCAATTACACTTTTAAATTAGTACATTTACGCAACCCAATAAAAAAACAGGAAAAGCTTTAAATACAGTACATTGTATATCGTGTTAGAACTTGAAGTAATATGAGCTTAAGATGAATATCGATGAAAGGGTGAAACTGGAATGCAATGTTTTTCTAATTAGAAGCTGTAGTAGGCAATTCATTGTTGGTTTTTTTTGTTTTTTATAGACAAAAAGCACATGGGAAAGCATTTTTTTTTCTTTCTTTTTTTAATATATGGGAAAAAGTATTGAATTTAAATTTGCTGCATGACAAAAATGTTTAGGTTGCATATAATGTAGAAAGAAAATGAAGTATAACTTATGTTAACACTCCATCCGCACCTCGTGAAACCCACTATTGCCATGACTGCCATTTACATCCAAAACGCAGCCAGAAAAATACTGCCTTTAAGATGAAATCGGCAGATGTCGAACAAATCATAACTGTCGTCTTTTCTTTCCCAACTTTTTAACTTTCCCTGAGAACAAATTTGCGCACATGGAACTGACGGGTTATATACTTAAAGCTAGAATCGCAAAGCAATTGAAATCTTTCAACTGCCCATTCCCTTTCACTCGGCTTTCAAAAAAGGAAGAAAAAACAACAAAAAAACAAGGACAAACATATGGCTTGCTATACATCGGATTCCTATACATTTCTATCACAGCAAAGCAATTACACATTGTTACCATCACCAATCACATTTGCATCAGTGCAACAAAGGGACATCGAGTATCCTTCAAGATCAATAAATATGCTGATTGTTAGGATAATCCTGCCACATCTGCAGATCTTTTAGCTCTTATTCCATAGGTAATTCTTGGAGAACCAAGGAATGCCGTATGAAGAGGATTGTACACTGGAGCGTGACTTGAGACAGTAAATGAAGAATGACGAATAGTCAGCTGAGAGTACGTTGAGATTTTTTTAGCACTGATAAACGCCTGATCACAGATTGTCTTATGATGAAGCAAATCTTTAACACTCTTCCACCAAGGGAGGAACTCTACAGAGCTGCTGAGTTCATGATGATGATGATGAAAGGCACGGCCCCGTTTGTATTTAGGGTTTGAGCAGAACATGGGGACTTTCATTTCATTGATTCAAACAAACCCATACTCCGTTTTCGGACTCTTGATCAACAGATTTCTGTCATTTGCCTCTCTCTTTCCATGGAATCCTGGCATGGTGCCAGAATACGTTCTTGTTTTCCAGAGAATTCTGTAAGTGAATGGGATTTCAAGAAATGCCCACGGTAGTACTGGCGGAGAAATCGAGGTTCAACTTTTTATTTTTTGGCACTGATGTTCGGGTGAAGTTACGAGAAAGGAAGTATACGATGATAATGGTTTCCATAGTTCCAAAAAAGATAAAGATGATGATCTGAAAGCCCATTTCAACAAATAATATGACACATCAAACGATTTCTGGTTCATCATTCAAAGGCTGCATACTCTGTAATGAAATGGAAAACAAAAAATGCATTAAGTAAGGGAAATAAGAATTTTTGTAAAATCTAGTAGGTAGCTTATTATTACTCGTGCCTAGTGAAAAACAACCAAACAAACAAAAACTAAAGCACAAAATCAAGAAGATCTGGTCTCTTCATTAGCTTGCAAAAACATTTGTGAATAAAGTTACTTGGTATGAAATAGAAGGATATTTGTTTGAAATTATCTTGAATCAAATCACCCTAGCATAAAGTTATCTTCACAGCAGAGAAGTTAGCGTTACAATGTACGATAAACCATTATGGGCGGTGTTTTAAATTAAAAATGAATTACTCACCTCTTGACGTAGCGCTTCTTTGTCAATGATCAGCTGTTCATCCGTAGTAGTTTTGCGATATACGGGATTATCAAAGTTCATTGAGTTCTTATTCTTCTTTCTGTAGCGTCTCATTAGGAGGAAAACAATCTGTGAAATAAACGTTAGATGCATTTTAAGTCAAGCTTAACCGTAAAGTTAACATTTTTGGCTTTTGTCAGATAAATTAAGTTTGAAAGCTAATTGTGCCAACAAACGTTAAGATCAAAATCAAAATCTTTGTTGGAAACCAAATCAATAACGTGAATCGTTCGTTAAAATTGGAACAAGTCCCAACTATGTGTATCAATATTGTCAAAAGATGTGAATCATCACAAAAAATAAAATAACTAGTTTTGAAATGTTTCAAAGGATTGTGAGACAATTAGACGCTATAATTTTAATTCATAAAAAAATGAAATTAGTCAAAGCTACCTACCAGCACAGTTAGAACGCCGAAGACAATCAACACAGGGATAACTATTAAAGCAATCTTTCCCATGCCCTTTTCCTCTTCCGTGAGAGATACTTGTGATGAATTGACATGAGGCAACTCAGTAGTGATGACGGGGTTGTCAGACGTAACTTCAACCTTGGTTGTTTCAACAGGTTGCTTTGTGATCGGTCCTGGAGCGTGGTGCTCTGTGACTGGATTTATCGCAGTGACCTTCTTGGTGGTTGTAGCTGAAGAGGTTTCAGCAGTAGAGGTGTTGTTATCTGTAAACAAATCAAGAAGTAAATGTTACATGCTAATCTCGACACTTGAACATTCCTTCAAGAATCTATACAAATTCATCAAAAGTGTGGTCAAGTTTCTTAGGGTTTCAATGACATTTTTGTAACAGGGATATGAATATGGATCATCCATTGTTTTAGCAGAGATGCCACTTGGCTTGCAAAATTTCCTGAACTCTTTACGGCGAACATCAAAGTACACGAAGTGTGACGATACAAGCACGTTAAATGTCATGTCATAAAAGTCAAGTACACGTATATAACGCATAACATATATATATATGATGCGCTGGAATCAAAATGGTTACATAGATAAGATAGCCCTAAAGTCCAGTCTAGATTCTAGGCTAGTCAACACTAGGCCTATTTCACAGAGCCTGAGCCTCGAAGCGAATGAGCATTAAAATTCAGCACAAGATCTTATTTAAGAATGGCCAGTTCTATGAAATATTCACAGGAAAGAAAAAAAAAAAAAAAGTGGCATCTCTGTTTTAGCACTAAGGACATTAAGTGGCATCTCTGTTTTAGCACTAAGGACATTTCCATTCTAATCATTTAAGTCAACTTTATTCTTCTTCTGAGAGGCAACCTTTTACTTAACAAGAAGCAATACATCTAAGTCACTTGAGCCTTGTTGGAAACATAATTACTAAATTTTACTTTTTTTCCCCCAAATAAAAACTAAGTTCATGGGATATGCCTGCATGAATAAAAACGTGTTTCCCTATCAACCGACAGAGTTTTTAGTTATCCTGGCGATATTTCTTATTTATACGGAACTGATCAATAAATTTATAATACCTTTTCAACTTTCAAAATGCAAAGCTTACCTAATACGCAGTTGTGTTCATCTTTCAATTTCATGCCATCAGGACAAGCGCATACAGATCCTTTTGAATATTTTTCTGTTTTTTCTTTCTTTGGGACCGGCAAACACAAGTGTGAGCATTTGCCATTGTCTTCACAGTAGTTCTTTGCTGTTTTAAAAAATCAAACAAGAAACAACCATCATAAATTAAAGATCGTTAATAAATTACTGTTTGAATGGATAAGAATAAGATTTTAAAATGAAGAGAATGAGGTTTAAAAATTAAGTTCCATTGGGATCTGCTTGATTCAGGTTTCAAATGAATGTCATGAATTCAAATATTATGAAAACGTTTTGATTCCTTGATAGAATTAATAAATGTTATGAATTCAACTATTATGAAAACGTCTACAAACGAATTTAATACATAAACATTGATAAACAACCTGGCCATTGTTGATTATTTAACTCACCATCGGGTTGTCGGTAGATGTGGTAGATGCGGATGTCGTAAGGAGTTTTAAGATTTGGGGCAATTGTTGTTACTTCTCCAGTGCCAAATTTGTCAATTTTATGAACGGCGTTATCAATCCAATCACACCAGTAAATGTAATCTTCAAACAGCGTAATGGCATAGGGATGTCCTAGGCGTTCGTGGCTTTTATGAATAACTTGATGGTTGTTACCTTCCAGGTCAGAGCTGGCAATGATGTGCATCTTGGCATCAACCCAGTACAAGCGATTGCCGACATAATCTGAGAGAAAAATGAACATAAACTGAATGGTACGTATTATTATCATCATGCATTTCTATTGTTGCATTGAATTGACCCATTTCCACTACTTTGGTGGTCTAAGGGTATTTTGGCAGAACAGCAATAGCTTCTTCTAATGTCATATATACACACATGGGTACTCCTAGATAGATTATAGTCCTCCTCCGATAGGACTTGGTTCTTATTTTATCCTTGCAATTTAAGAATAGGGAGAAGAAAGAAACCTGAAAAATTTGATTTCAAATCCAGTCTGTTACCGGTTTGAAACCTTTGTTTTGGTGCTGAGTTATCCACTCCCTAGTTTTTAATGAAATTTGATCAGGATGCAATGGGTAGAAGAAAAGTTATAGATCGAGTTCATTACACTTTTGAAACCTCAAGTAAATTCAAAAAAGTAGCTTCAATCTCTTTGCGAAAATAAACATCGCATTCCAGCTGACATATGAGACATTCCAATCTTTCTTAGATATATAGACCCTGAACAAAAATTTCCCCCAATGATAATAAATGGAACTATATTAATTTGTTTTTCCAAACTCGTGAAATTTGAGATTTTTCTTATTCCAAATCGGTAAATATAAAACATTTAATGAAAGGCGTCGAATTATGCAAATGAAAATTATAATCTTGTCATTTTTGACGATACTTACCAATGGTGAGTCCATTAGGCCAAACGATGTTAGTTTTACGAATGACTTTACGATCCTTTCCATTCATTCCACATTTTTCAATTTTGGCCGCAAGTCCCCAGTCAGTCCAATACATCCACCTGTCAAACATAACAGAATAAATTGTTGCGTACGTTATTCATCTGATCTGGATCATAAGACACAATTACCACATGGAACAGTTAATACGATCTTTAAAGAGAAACGTGTTTCTAAATTGTAAACATTTTGGCTCTCCAAATTATTCAACATCAATCTGCAAAAATTAGAATGTCGGACCAATGCAATGTGAGTATTTTCCCTTTGAAGGAATACAGAAGATGATGGAGGGACAAAAGGATTACAGAAAATGATGGAGGGACAAAAGGATTACAGAAGATGATGGAGGGACAAAAGGATTACAGAAGATGATGGAGGGACAAAAGGATTACAGAAAATAATAGAGGGACAAAGGATTACAGAAGATGATGGAGGGACAAAAGGATTACAGAAGATGATAGAGGGACAATAGGATTACAGAAAATAATAGAGGGACAAATATGATGAGACCTGAATGCAAAAGTATTGCAGAGGTGTGAGACAATTTTTCTCAATTTTAGTAATTACTGGCAGACAGTAGGAGACAAATCAAGGGGCTTTTTCTTCCTTACCCCTCATAAGGATCCAAAACGAGGGCCTTTGGTTCCTCCATATCTCCAGAAACAAGAGTGTGACGATGAGAGCCATCTATCTTCGAGACAGTAATGACGTCTTCAGCAGAGTCGGTGACGTAAAGATTATGATGCACCCAATCAACAGCAAGTGCTGTAGGGTTTCCATCTTCAAACGATGAAACTTTTGTTATTATTCCGGAATCAAGTTTGGTACTGTAAAAGAAATACAAAAAAGTTCATCAATCATTACATCCTCATAGAATATATAAAAACCCATACACAATTCTTTTGTCACATTCCAATAAAGCCATGGACCTAAATCAGAATGTTTAGATCTAGAAATCTAGATCTGAAGGTTGGTTACCAATACCAAGTGTAGAGAAAATCAAGAGTCGAGTCCCAATTTTATTCTTTAAGAAGACTCATGGCCCTCATGCGTAGTTTGCATTGCTATTCAGCTGTTCACGGTGACTTGACTTTGCTATTCACGGCGACTTTACTTTGCTATTCACGGCGACTTTACTTTGCTATTCACGGCGACTTTAATTTGCTATTCACGATGACTTTATTTTGCTATTCACGGTGACTTTACTTTGCTATTCACGGTGACTTTACTTTGCTATTCACGGTGACTTTACTTTGCTATTCACGGCGACTTTACTTTGCTATTCACAGTGACTTTACTTTGCTATTCACGGTGACTTTATTTTGCTATCCACAGTGACTTTACTTTGCTATTCACGGTGACTTTACTTTGGAAAGATTTAAAGAGAACTAGCTAACAATTCATCGTCTACTTATTCATGACGAGTTGATTTAACATATGAACCATTAATCATTGAATGCTCTATCACCTCAGATTGAAACCGTTTTTTTCTCTCTCGACTCAACATAATATAAATATTGAATTTTTAGAGATTTTAAACACAGCTTGGCTTAACGGAAGTCGAAAGAAAGAAGAGGCAATTTATCATATCTTTGCTCTAGAAGAGTTCCCGTAAAAACTTTGGTAAAGTTGGGTTAGATTTCACCAAGCGTTTTAGCAATATAGTCATTACACGTTATCACGTCATTAGATTTCAGTGAGTTAATTATACCATACCTGAAAATAGATTTTGATGAAACACCAGCCCAGTACACCTTCTTTTCTCTGATATCAAAATCCAAGGCGGTTGCTCCGCTGGGATTCGAGTTGCTATCCACCAATAGGGTATAGTCATTAGTATCTAAACGGTATCTCCTCAACTCGGCCGCATCTGATAATAAAAGTTCCACTGGCTGACCTGTGGAAAGAAAAATAATCTAAAATAATCTTTGATCAAACTTGATAAGGGTTCCATTCTTCTAGAAAAAAAAAAAGGGCATATCTAAATACAAAAGAAAATCCTTTAAATAAAATATAGAAAAAATATAACATTCAAACAGATCTTACCTATTGTAGCTTTGCAGAAGCGATCATGGATAAGGGCGTATCCTGCCTCGCATTCACATTTATAAGATCCAACCGTATTTCTGCAAATCTGAGAACAAGTTCCTGCAATGGCACATTCATTGACATCTTGACATTGGGTCTCTGATCCTTCAGCCATTTCATAACCCTTAAAACAACTGCACGTACGACCATCTGTGTGCGTATTGTTGACAAAACAATCTTGTTGGCAACCTCCATTTTTTGTTTCACAGGGACCTTAAAAAAAAACAACAAATAAATCATGTAGCATTTCATGAAGTACAAGTCATGTTTATATCTGATATGCAAGGAATTGTAGACAATGCTATGTTTTTAATCCCAGTTGATTGGCCCCTATGCCAAAGCTTTTCTCCATGTAATTGGTATGAAGCTAAAAATGCCAGATGAAGTCAAATCCTTTTTACCCCCCTCCTCACGCTTATAGCTGGTAAAAAAAATAATGCAATATTGACCAGGGAAGTATAGCTTCATCCTCACAACTCCTAACCTTGCAAGAATAATTTTTAAGGGAAAAATTGACATTGTTTTTTTCCTCTTTCAGAACATTGCTCTTTCTATCGGATAGCATTACATAGTAATGACTTACTCTTCGCTGGACAGTCTAGTTCAATTGCCTCATCAGCACGATTGGGACAGTCTGGCCTGCCATTACAGACCAAATTCCTCTCAATACACACACTTCCATTTTGGAAACAGTCAAATCTGTCTTCATCGCAAGTGGGTCCTGCATCTGTAACACAAAAAAAGTGATGATAATTATTAATAATAATAACAATAATAATAATGATGATGACAATAATAATGGAAATAATTTACTGGTACCTTGTAGATAAATCATAGCAACACTGAAAAGTTTTTATGTTCATCCACAATTACCGAGTGTCTCTCAGACATGGGGGGGGGGGGGGGGGGGGGGCGGG
>JASKDV010208022.1:0-10462 GCA_032466395.1 Aegires albopunctatus
ATCATAATTCCAAAATGGCGGCAGGAGTCATTTGCTTCGAGTCGCTTCATTTCTAAATTAGCAACATGATCGTGTCGTCAGATCGAAATTAGCAACAAATCACCGCTTAGCGTACTTTATTGTTAAATTTTGGAGACTAAACTGTCTTAATTCATCGCCCTTGTTACAATGTCCACCGGAGCAATTATCGATATCCCTAAATCTACGCGGTTTTACATGCAAGTAGTAAAAATATCCATTTAAAACCCAAAATTATAGACCTAGATCTAGATTGTATGCACTTTGATGCTAATTATAGACGTTGCTAAGTTAGACGACACCAAGTGAAAACAATGCGCTCACTCACCTCAAATGATAGGAAATCCAACTTTATCAATGAAATCCAAAAGAATCACTCAAAATCTCGCCTTTTCAATAATCACAGGTCTTTATTCAACCGCGGTCAAGTGAAGAATGGTAAAAGAACAAAGGATGCTAAGTCAGAATCGGAGCGACGCGACGGCGGAAGTCCGGTAAATTCCAATGCGCACATAGGCACGGCGGCCATTATCATGAGCGACACCACGAAATCCAGAAATTGGGTTAACTTTCAACTTTCTTGTTTGACCTTAAATTTTGATATTTTTGACGACTTTTTTTGGGGTTATTATTCATCTAGTAACAAATTTTTGGTTTTTCAACATTTGGTAGGTGATAATGGCCTCCATTTTTTTTCCCACTCACCAAATCTTACACAGGCCCCTGGACAGAAGATGCATCGTGTCTCTTTTTGGCTATCACAGTCGCTTCAAAGTGAAATTAAACATACAAAAACACAGTTTTTTGCAACGAATCTGCTTGTGCCGCTTCTGCAATTAATAAACAACACCATGAAAAAAAATTATGGTTCAACTCAAACACATTTTCTTACAACTTTGTTGCAACGGCAGAAAGTATCTTTTTTGCCCTCTGAGTGTTTTCCGCCTTAAATATAATCTAATAAAAACAGGCCAAATCTTTTAAGGGGCCAACACTTACCTCGACATTAGCTTGTATGCTTTTTGAGGCAGTCTTTTCGGTTGCTTGCTTTTTTAGTCTTCATTGCTGAACAAGCATACTGCTTCTCTTAGCGTATTACGCTCCTCTATCTCCAGTCTTTGGGGATTTCTCGTGCCTTTTTCTATTGTCAGTCTCTTTAGCATCAAGCTCCTTGCACTTGGTTTCAGCAAAGGAGATTAATTCCGGGCCTTGAAGATATTTTTCCCCCAAAGATAATTTTTTTTCGTAATTTTCCATACCACTAGATCCACTCCATGATAAGGATAAATGTGACAATGTAACAATGGAAAAAATGATGGGATAAATAGACCACATGGACAGACAGCAAGACAAAATAAAAGCATAAAGACGCCTCAAGGACAACAGGACAAAGCAATTGTTAAAGATTAGATATGTTTAATTAATGTTACATGTATGTCGCTTGATGTTAGGGATGATGAGTGAATACTTAAAGATGAGGAAAAAGGTACTCATCAACAAGATGATCGAGGAAATCGGTAGGCTGTTGAATGCTTCATATATGTACTTGCTGAATTGCTATTGCCAAAACATATTTACAACTTAGCCTTGCAGACTTCAAAATTATTATAAACAACATGCAAATCATATCTTGATAATCAACAGATAAATATTACCACTTAAAGACTGCTATATCTAGGATCTATAGTCGTTACAACAAAACCCAACAGGTAAAAACAATTATGAGACCATTTAACACAACTGTCACATTGACCACAAGATAACTCACAATTAGGATCTTCCCGTCTAAATTTGTTACACTTGTCGCGTAAGATGAGACAATGTTTCGGCAGGCCAATTGCAGTTGGTCTAAAATCCCGAGGCCAGCCACGCTTTGGAATTTTGCATGGAGGTTTTAAAATTGCAAGAATATCACGTCCATCATCAGGACCAGGTCTCTCTTACAAAGAACTCAGCCCAGGGACATATGACACAAATATCTGGGCATCAACTGGGCCAACCCCATTCAATGATGAAATGGACTCTGGGCATCCAACAAAGGACTGGGTTGAGAGACATCTGTGACCAAACTCTGGGCACCTGGGACAGTCCCATCCAACAATGAACTGGGTCCAGGGACATCCAACAAAGAACTAGGTCCAAAGACATCCATACTAAATTCTGGGTGCATTGGCCAGTTCCATCCAACAATGAACTAGGTCCAGGGACATCCATACTAAATTCTGGGTGCATGGGCCAGTTCCATTTATTAAAGAACTGGGCCAAGGGACATCTGTTGCCAAACACTGGGCATCTGGATCAGTCCCATTCAGCAAAGAACTAACTAGTTCCACGGACATCCGACACCAATCTAGGCATCATTTAAGTCTGCCCCATCCGATGAAGAACTGGGCCCAGGGACGTCATCTGGACCAACTCCATCTGACAAAGAAGTAGACCCGGGGTCATCCAATACTACATTCTGAGCATCATCGGCTCCACCTCCACATTTGACTGATCTCATCATTTGAAACAGCACCACCTTCTTAAACATCTGTTCCAACTCTTTAAAGCCCTGTAACAGTGAACAGGATACCGTCAATGATACATATATTCCTCAATAGCATCAAGCTGCGCCACATCATGGTTGAAATTGGCCATCCCGACCTCCAATAACTTGCCAAGAATCTTGTCCATTTTGGTCTTAGCAATGGCAAACTTATCCCTCCTGGACAAAGCATTTGCTTGCGTGTCAAATGAGGAGACTTTGAGATGACCTTGCTCGATGACTTCAATTTCAATTGAATTGGAACAATTGTATGGCACATGCCACCTCTCTTTGAACATATCCAGGGTCAATGGATGCTCACCTTCTCGGAGGTAAGTAGCAACTGTAATGACATGCCTGCATGGCAATGAAAACATAGTCCTAAAAAACGTGCACATGCAGTCACTTAAACTAGCATGTACAAATTCATCATCGTTCCTTAGATGAAAGCAACTACCATCATCATCCACCCTCTCCTCATGCCACTCCTCACTCTTCACAAACTCTTGACTCCACAACTTTCACAGCGTAAGGCATGGTCGTCTTTTTTAAATAATGGAGTCTAGAAACCCCTCTGGACTGATCTCATCATTTGAAACAGCACCTTATTGAAGTTCGATCCATCTCTGCAAAGCCCTGTAACAGTGAACAAGGTGCCGTCACTGATACATATATTCTTCAATAGCATCCAGCTGCGCCACATCATGATTGAAATTGGCCGTCCCGACCTCCAATGACTTGCACAAACTCTTGTCTATTTGTTCTTAGCAATGGCAAACTTATCCCTACTGGTCAAGTCATTTGCTTGCCAGTCAAATAAGGAGACTACGGAATGGCTTTGCTCGATGACTTCAATTTCAATTGAATTGGAACAATTGTATGGCACATGCCTCCTCCCTTTTAACATATCCAGGGTCAATGGATGCTCACCTTCTCGGAGGTAAGTAGCAACTGCAATGACATGCCTGCATGGCAATGAAAACATAGTCCTAAAAAACGTGCACATGCAGTCACTTCAACTAGCATGTACAAATTCATCATCGTTCCTTAGATGGAAACTTATCATCATCATCCATCCTCTCCTCATGCCACTCATCACTCTTCACAAACTCTGACTCTACTCCACAACTTTCACAACGTAAGGCGTGATCGTCTTTTTTAAATAGTGGAGTCTAGAGAACCCTCTTTTTGTGAGCATGGCATATTGAGCATGTTCACACTCTTTGGGGAGCATGTTCACACTCTTTGGGTAGTGTGTCATGGAACTTCATGAATTTCTCAAAAACATCATCCAAGGGCAATGGATGAGTAATCACCATCTTTAACTTCTGGAGAAACAACTCAATCCTGTTATATATCTTAGCCACCTCTCCTTCATGGAATCCCAATTTGCTGAACAATACATGGAAAAAGATGCATCAAACAAAAGCAACCTTTCATACTCGCTTTCGCTACTGGCACAACACATTCTCTCCAGGCATCCCAACTCATCCAACTGTACAGCTTTTGAGCAGGCTAAAACAGGTTTCTTGAAAGTTTTCTTAACATGAAACAAGCACAGTTCACAAAATCAACCTTCAAATTGGTGTTCTAAACAAGAAATTGCTGTGAAGTCCTTATCCACCATAAAAAGTTTGGATAAAACTGGACTTTTCATTGTATCTCTTGAAAGCTGAATTTTTTTATCAAACTAGTACTGCGTCTCATTAGACACAATGGTACATGCCGCTGATTGTGATGCATTGGAGCGGTCAACGACTTAAAAAGAAATTAATGGTATCGACCTATCATTGACACCATAAGTTGCGTCAAGCAACACGTGTTACGGAAACTTTGCAAAGCCTTCCCTCATGCTACTGGATTGAGAAAAAAACAAATACTGCAATTCCCCAGAGTCATTGACACACTCCCATATCAGACACAAATCCAGGATCTGCAAGCATCCTAGTTTCGATCCTCCGATGCAATAATTGGGCATCACTAAGGGTCCGGTACTGACAGTATGCAAAGTCTATGATCTAGATAGATTTATTTTCGGATCATTCCTACCGGTAGATTTGATTGAAAAGGATTTGGTGAGTTGATTGTACTTGTGCCCATCATGTAATACTATCATACATAATGTACTTGATTAAATCTAGATCTAGAAGTGTTTGTAAAAACCAAAGTTTCATCAACAGCAGCTGAACATGACATTTTCGAAAGCGAAAGAAGTAGTCCTATACGGAATTCCCGATAAGATGGTGAGGTTAAGGTAGAACACCCCTCAGGAAGGCTATTTTCTCAAATGGTTATAAGTGATATTAACCATATAGATAGGGCAGGGACATATAGGTAAAAGAATATGATATTTGGGCAAATTTGATAATTTATGCAAATTAGCTGTGAAATATGGCTGCTGCATTACTAAAAATAGCACAGATACTTAAAGCAGGATAACTGACTTAGATATAGAGCTACAGCTTTGGAATTTGGCAGAATTCTTTCAAATAATGTGATACAGGTACTGTAGCAAAAGATTTGCAATACAATATCAACTTTTGGGAAAATGAATTTTTCACTTGACAATGATATATATTTTATTGTGAAAACTTTATACATTAATAAGCAGCTGTATGTGAAAATTGATTGCATCCAAGACTTCATAACTGTCTGTTACTGAGACCATGGCAATGACATGTGTATTGTCTTTAGAATTTGGCCTGTGTTAATATTCACTATTTGACATGAAGATTTTACACTACCCCTACCGTGATCCCCTTCTATTTTTAACCAGAATTGATCAATTGGAATGCCTTCATTATTATGCCAAATTAATTTCCATTCTACATCATACTGATCCACGAGATCGAGAACAAATTTCTGAAGATCAGGGACAATAACCACTGGCTCTTCTTTTGAACTTGTTCCTGGTTGAGAATTCATTTTTATTGTTTCAATTTTAACACTTCTTGCCACTGTATTTTTAAAAATCTCTCACTGTAGGTGTTCATTGGGAATGCAAACACCCACCTTTTTCCATAATCTCCTTCTCTCTTTTTCCTGATGCCATGTAAGACCTAAAGCTTCTTTCATGGCAAGAGCAAATTTAAAACCCAGATAACTTCCTTTTCTTTTGTCTTAGTTTCTCTTAAAATATTTCTTCTAGCTCTTGTACCCTGTCTTTTAAAGTCTGAATGAAGCATGTTGCTTTTCTAAACTTTATTTATTTTTTCCTGACATTGTCTGCCTAACGCCACTAATAATATGGGTTATACGCGTCCGTGTTGGTGAACTAGCAAAGTCATAAGGCTTTCTGCATGATGCAACTCGAAGGAAAACTAAAGGTTGACCATTTGTTTTGTATTTAATCTTTCCCTTTTCAATCGACATAAGGAGTTTTCTCTTAGATAATTGTGTTACTAAAATTTCTTTTTTGGGAGTTAATGGCTGATTTAAGGGCTTTTTAAGGATTGAGTCTAAAAGAGCTACATGTATATCTTTGACCTTGACAAGTGGAGATGTCGCACTGCCTTTAAATGATTTAGTTTGTTTTGGTGCTGATGCTACTGCCGCAGTGCTATTCTTGTTGAAGGTACCGTTGTGTCATGTGATATTGGACATTCTACTCTTTTGGAAGGAGCATCATTGTCTGTATCTATTACTCTAAATTCTTCATTAATTGTTTCAAACGGTATTGACTCTTCATCTAAATCTAAAGAGGTGTTTATTGAAAATGAATGTTGATCGGGAGTTGTTTGATATGAAACTAAATGCCTATCTGTTGAATATGAAAATTGCTCTGATGTTGCACTTCACATGTTTGCATTTTCATCCCAATGCAGTTTGTCTGTTGTTGTGAAAATGTTTGACACACTGGACAGTCATTCAAAGTTAAATCCTTGTTGAAAGAAGTCCAGATAGTTTTACTTTTCTCAACACATTGCATCCTTTGTTATGTATTGTCAGATGCTTTATTTTTTAAAGAATAAATCCTTCTTGTACATTTTGAGCACAGAGTGTTTGAATGTTGATCAACTAAATCCTTAGATAAGTTTTGTTATAGTGCGACACAGTTTATTTAAACAATCAATGTGGGATTCAGAAGTATGTTCCATTGTCTGCGAGCTGCAATATTGGATAGAAAAAATAGAATCTGAGTAAATCCAATACTAAAAGAATTCATAGAAGATAATCCTTTTCACCATAAGCTAGATCTTCGATTTCTTAATGACCGTTAATCTCTCTGTAACACACATATGTGCATCGAACGCAATAATTGCTACACAGTGACACTTACCAACAATCATAGAAATAAACTTAAAGTAAAATTTGCACTTTTGATTGTTAATTTTTTTGTTTGTAATTAATTAACTGATAAAGCCACTTTTAAAGAAGTTCAAACAAACTACAACAGTGAACATATTAATCAGAATTACAAAGATGAGAATGGGTGCAGGTTGTAGTGCAATGTTAAAGCCTGAAATTGATATGAAACACTCCCATGTTCCTATGTTAAAAGGATATTGATTACATGGCTATAAATTCAGTGATAAATTACAGATTTGAACCCTTTAAGATAATGAAAACATCCCTCAGCCAGACTAGCCATTTTTATTGTGGTCAATGGACCGTGAATTGGCTGGACAAGCCAACTGGGTACAGGTAAAAGGCGTTGCGATCCTCTGATACAATAATTGGACATCAGTAAGGGTCCCCACCGACAGTATGCAAAGTCTATGATCTAGATGGTGAGTTGATTGTACATGTGCCCATCAAGTAATGCTATACTACATAATGTACTTCATTAAATCTAGATGTAGAAGTGTTTGTAATAACCAAAGTTTTATCGACAGCGGCTGAAAGTGACATTTTTGAATGAAGTAAGCCTATAGTAGGGAATTTCCAATATGATGGTGAGGTCAATGGAGCTATAATTAGAATCTAGACCTATGGATGGAGAGATGTTGTTATTCGATTTCAAATTTTAAAAAAGCTTGTTTTAATTAATAAGATAAACACCTTGCTTTTGGTAACTAACACTAATTTACGCATATACCAAGCCACCAAATACTGTTCCATATTTTTTAGATCTGCCAGTCAATCTCTGCGCTTTGGTAAATACAATTTTAATTGATATTGAGCCAAAGAAGCATAATAATCTCCCTTTCGCTATATTTTTTTAAGATAGAAGATATAGTACATTTTGTATGCATATGATTTGATTGCTACTCGAGATGGAAGACTTTTAAATGATATATATAATAATCTCCAACTCAAATTGGCTTCTGTTGTGAATTACTTGTATTTTTGCAATTGAGAAAAATATGTTGGTCTGTAATACATAATAATACATGTACATATATTCATATCTTCCTCAGGAGTCATGCTCGTAATATAATTGCCTGAGTAGTTTATACTACCGGGACTTACATTTGTCTCAGCCAGGTGTACATATTATCATGTGACAGGGTACATGAATGTATTAATAGAATTCAAGCTTTTTATATAATTACCTGACCACAAACTTTTGATTTCTGAAATAAGCTGGTGCTTTTGCTGTCTACTCAAAACAACCAAAAAAGACTTGCAATTATCTTATGAGCATGACACTGACAGTCTGATCTTGTTATATTTATGTGGTGAGGTGACTGGCATTGATAAAGTCATCCTTTCCAATTTGATTTTTGTACAAGATGTTTTGCTTTGCTGTTTTTAATCTATGCAATAAAGTTGATGCTTTGTTTATAACTACGCTTTTTGTAGTCTACAATTAGTTTTGGTTGTGTCATGTTACTGTTTGTATTCTACTCATTTAGCGTCATGCAAGAACCTGATCGTGATTTTACCAATGTTGAGTAATTGATTTGAAAGAGTCCACCCCATATTCACTAGTATGGTCAAATTTTTTTTTGGATATTTCAAAAAATTATTAAATAGTCATTTATTAAAAAAAAAAATTCTTTGTACTTTTTAGAGACAAAAAAATGTTGTATAGGCTATTCTGAAATGATGCTTGTGTTTTATGTGGCTTGTGAATGTGAAGTTAATGCATGGAGCTACAAGAATCCATTGCGGTCTAGTGGTAGACATTCAGGCTAGTGATCCCAGGTTCGAATCACGATTGGGCGTGATGTTGAGCTCTTGGGAAAGACTTTATATGCATTTCCTTCACTGTACCCAGGTGTAAAATGCTATAGGTAGTGGAAGATCTTGTCAGTATCATTCAGTATGCTAATGCTAGAGTGAAGTGCCTTTCATTGGTTCGCACCTCTGTATGCTCCCTGGGGGTTGAGAAGGATTTTAGATTGCAATGGCCTGCCAGGGAAACTCTAAAAGCGCATTATTAAGCACATTTAGTGGGAACGCACTAGACAGTAGAACCTAGATATCTCATATATTAACTCGACTTTCGGCTTAAATCGACTTGATTTGGAATTCCCAACTTTTTCTCTTAACAGTATTACTATGTCCACATCCGATAAGTCAACAGTTTTTTCCCCTCTATACTTTTATGTCGACATGAACTAAAGTGCTGAGTGACATAAAATGCCCGAACCGATAGGTTGATAAAGGACTCCAATGCCGTGAAAAGAAGAATGGGCCCCAGAGTCGATTACAGACTATGAAGAGACCGTGTGTGGTGCAATGTCGACTTAAGCGGGTGCTACTGTAATAATATTATATAAGAACGCACTTTACTTTTACTACAAATTCCTATGTCACCCTTACATAAAATTACTCTACTTTTGGGGAAATAAAAAAATGCAGGCTGTAAAAAACGACAATGCTTGACTGAAGCTGTATAATAATAAAAAAAAGAATTCAAGTGAAATGCCTAGATATCATAAATTTTGATAAATCAGTTGTTTTATTTGTTTGAGACAAGCCAAAAAGTGACAAACTTCTTTTGTACAAAATAAATAAAGTCACAGTTTAATGTAAACAGCATGACTGCATGACATAAATTGAATGTAGAAGAAATAAAGAAAAAGCAAGCTTTGAAATTCATTACAAATACTTAATACGGTATGGCATGGCGCAAAACATTCAAATACATTTGTCAAAACAATCATAACTCCTAGCTATTATTTTAAATAAGTGAAAATGTGCATGGATGATTAAAAAAAAAAGTCCAAAAAGTTTTAGATAATCCTAAACAGATGATGACATTGATACTACTACTGACATAGAAAATATCGCTGGAATCACAAACTGATGTAACTAACATGTTTGCTTATTTTGAGATGCTATTGTCCAAAGTTAACTTTCATTAAGTTTCCTAACTTGCTAAAACGCCATATCAATATGTTATCAAAAGGATTTTCAATTTCATATTCATGATTTACAAAGTAATCTCCTTCAAAAGTAGTTACCTCAGTTTATGATTCTATCAATGAACATACATATAGATGTATATATATTTTTTTGGTTGCATTCAATTGACCTACATTGTTGTATTTCCAGTACATATGGTAAAAGCCAAGTGTTCATTCACATGCACCCAATCACTTAGATTATATAGTCCATCTCTGATAAGACTTGGCAATCCTAGAAACTTGAGAATAGGGAGCAGGAGGAAACCTGAAAAATTGGATTTAAATTCAAACCTGCAATTGCAACGGTTTGAACCAGGGCTCTTTGGCTTGATTAATATTAATAGGTAAGCTATCCGCTCCCCCTCATTGAAAAAAGATGAAATAATCTTTATATATGCATAGTCATGTCACCGATCAGGGCCATGATAGGATATCACTAATTTTAGAGATTCATCACATATAGAAAAGACTGAAAAACTACAATACAAAATGTTATGTAACAAGAGATGCACCTATTATCAAAATCACTAAAATCTAGCCCGTGTGTGGTTCCCGGGGGTAAAGAATAGGGCCAATGCTTCTCCATGTGCGGGTCGTAAGAGGCGACCAGGGAACGGGA
>JASKDV010208033.1:0-10462 GCA_032466395.1 Aegires albopunctatus
GAAACTACACACTATGATAGGACCATAACACGGGCGTGTAATTTCCGGAGTAGTGGGCCTTCTACTTGAGTATCGCATTGATCTAGATCCAATTTGTTCTCAATTGACATCACTGAACAAACTATTATATCCTCAAACTATCAGTATCATATCGGGAATTCCCTATACTTCTTTCGCTTTCGAAAATGCGGTGTTCAGCTGCTGTCGATGAAACTTTGTTTTATACTAACACTTCTAGATCTAGATTAAATAAGATACATTATGCAGGATAGCATTACATGACGGGAACATGTACAATTAACTTACCAAATCTATTTCAATCAAATCTACAGGTAGGAATGATCCCAATCTAGATCTCGAATCAAGATAGAACTGGATCTAGATAGCCAATAGTGGCTATATAGAAAAATATATCTATCTAGACCTAGATTTAGATCATAGACTTTGTATACTCTTATTGACCCACAGCTTCATAATTTAAGGCAATAATACCACTCCTGATTTGAAAATTGTTTTATTTCAGGAGACATTACGATTCTGTCCATGTCTAGATCTAGATCAACGAAAATAGATGAAAATCAACAGAGTTTCAGCTAGTTTTTGTGGCCAGCATACAATGATGAAAGCGTCATTGAAGGTGACACTATACTATTTTATGGTGGCACGGAGGCCGAGCGGTTAAGCCGCTGGTCTCGCATGCAAAAGGTTGCGGGTTCAAATATCATTGGAGCCACCGTGTTTAACTCTTGGGCAAGGTTATTAACACGAATTGTCTACGTTTGTGACACTGTACTTACGGGTGACGCTCGGTAACGGTAAATATCAAAAGACAAATGTCCCTTCCGGTATGAATGAGTGGAATTTTATTCATTTATTAATAAATCTGACCTTTTAAAATCTGGTAGGCATCTACAGTTGACAGTAAGATATGGTAAAGTAAGAGCAAAAGTCATTCTTCTACGGTGACGCTCACAGCGAATTGTGATAACCAAGAGCATACCTGTGTCGAGATGGGTTATCGGAGTACATTCCCTTGTCCATATAATGTCCCAACTGTTGGCACGGAATTTTGACATGATATCTTTTAGTTCATAGCGCAGCACTATAGCTATTCATTTTGCCATTGTACAAAGTACATACCGTTGCAAAGCACTTCTATAATATGCCACTTACAAAATACAACCAGGACCAAGAACCAGGTCATCAAGACCAACAAAGCCACCAAAAGAGCCAGGATTTCCGATGAAGACGACCCTGAATGATCTTTCTTCAAAGATCCTGAAGGTTCTCTTCTGCCAAATGCTACCGTAAACAAGGTCGTGACCGGTTACCCTCATCATTGTGCGTATCTGCGATTCTCCCTCGAGAGAGTATCCGACTGTTAGCCTTTGTGTTGCGCTTGGTAACAACGCATATAAGGTGATCTGAAATTATGACAATCGAGAGATTATCTCAAGGTAAAATCAACTTCATCATTATTTATACCTCTTAATTGACAATTTTGTTTTAAAACTCACTGTTACCTTAGCTATTGCAAAAGAGAGACAATTATTGTGACACTTTTCCTTTATGTCTTTTTTTGAACTCATTAATTTTATCATGATACTGCATTTTTGTGTAGTTTCATTGTCCAATAATCAAGACCACATTACATAATATAAGTCTTTTAGTTTCTCGGACGTTTCGAAATAACATCAACTGTCTATAATTATTTAAACGTACATTTGACTACGATGATTTAACATTTTAGAGAGGGCTCTGTATTAAATTACTTTTTGATTATATAGTTTATGTTTATTCATTCAACTTATATTTTTTCATGTTTAAACAAATGACACTTTCATTGTTTTGTGAATTAAGATAATAATATATTAATATATTGCCCTTGAGCAATACCTACCTTCATCTCTGATAGAATTAAAAGTTAGTTGACCTCTCCTGTCTAGCAATACAGTGATTACAATCTAGCTTTTTTGAGCACATGAAGTTTATTTGAGAATAAATTCTTTGAAGTTATGATATCTTGATCGTGACCTACCTCGCAACCTTTTGCATTCTTACGGTTCACTTTCAATTCAGACGTAAAGATCCAAGCCTCATTGAGGGATTTTTCATTCGATGAAACCCCCGAGACATAAAGATATTGACCATCTGCCGAATTTGTTGAATGATCGACACCTATGGCTCCTTCCATTAACAGTACCGATTGGTTCCATTTTTCCCACCTTAAATCTCCTCTGTCGCTTTGTTGAAAGCTACTAATATCCACTAGGTCAAAAACATGATGTCCGATACAGAAAGTGGTCTTTTCATCAGACTTGTCCAAGCACTCAATATGATTGTCACAAACACCATGAGCTTTAATACAGCCTCCATCTTTACACCCGAAACCTTGCTTGGAGCAGTGGCTCTTTGCTATTGGAAAGCTGCAATCTTCATACACAATCTTATCCAAAGCAACAAAGCCCTGAAAAACATAAGCTGAAGATGTAACTCGGAAAGAAAGTCTAAATGAATGGTCATATCTGCCAATGCCAACACGACCGATTGTCCATTGTTCGCTAGTTAGAGAAGTCTGCCATAAACGTGTACTCGCAGTCTCGTTGGTATTTATAACAAATAGGCTTAGCGTGCTGTTCATAAAAGATTTGGTTAGAAAATGGAACTTAAAGATACAGTTTGCACTGGCGGAGCTAAAAGTGGGGCTTATAAGAGAAGAGGATAGGACATTTGAAGTTCTCCCTCGAGCTGCATTGTAATCTAAGAAGATGTAATCATCATAGATTTTTTCTACATTTGTTTCGTTAATGGACAAACCTGTTGAATTTGTATATATTTTCCAATTAAAGCCTTCCTGAGAATAATCTGACCAAAAGCATTTCTTTTCGTCGTCAAATTCACATATCTGAAGAGTTCCACACGTTTCTTCGTCACTAGAATCAGAACAGTCTGCATGGAAGTTGCATTTATTTTTTAGGTCGATGCACCGTCCATCCTTTTTGCATCGAAATTCATTACTGTTGCAAGGCAGAGACTCAAACCTCGTAACATTGATAATATTTGGAGCTATAGCCTGTGTGGTTGAAGGCACTTCGTTATATAAGGGTGTACACATTGGATCAAAAACAATATCATCTAAGCTAATGTAAGCTGATGCATCTTCATCGTGGTTAGCTTCAAAAATAATTTCGTAAGGTTCGATCGCTGTAATGTTTATTGAATCTCTAAGCCAAATATTTGTAACATTACTCTTTGTAATAGGTTTCGCCATAATTGTCGCTCCATTCCATTTTGTTTTAATACGCACTAAAAGAATTGGTTTTTCTAATTCAGTCCCGCTTATTTGGTACCAAAATGTTACTTTACATGGATTTACATCTCCAGGCATTTCTTTAACTAAACCTGCCATACTTGCCTTGCCGTGACTTTTTTTGGGGACTTTGCCCGAAACGGTCATATATTTTCCAATCGCAGTAAAAGAAGTATGATCATGCAAAGGGAAACCTTTGTTCAGAAACACACCTTTTATACCCGTTTCAATGACCCAAATACTTGAGTAATCAACGCTTCTCTTCCAGCCTTGTAACCCCGACTCAAATGCAAATTTTGTGTAATCTTGGCATAAACTATCTGCTTCATCACTAGAGTCACAACAATCAATATTCATATCGCATATTTTATCTTTAGATATGCACCTTCCATCATTACATTGGAAATACAGTAGCTCATCACAGGGTGTTTCCATAGATTCTCGCTTATCTCCGCAATCATCAAAAGCAATGTCATCTACAAGAATACTAGAAAGAGCGGAGTTATTCTCAAAGACAGCATGAAGTGATATTTGAAATCTTGTCGCACATGGAGGTAGTCTAATGGATTGCTTTCTCCATTCTTGAACCCTGAAATCATCTGATCTAAGACTCCACAAAGTGTCATCATATCCATATCTGTTAATACTGATTCTAAGAATAGCATCACCTTTAGCACCAATCACCTTGAACCAGAAAGAGAATGAACAATGTGGTCCACTTTTCATAATTAAGGGAGATGTAATAGTAGCCTTAGTCTGACGAACGTTTGATCTGGCAATAATAAAATGTCCTTCCGCGAGACCCAAACTATGATCTTTATATCCGTAAAGCTCAGCCATCACTCGCACCCAAACTGCAGATTGGGTCGGAGACAACCAGGAACAAAACCCATTCTCAAAATCACATTGGTTTGCACAGTTCGCCTCATCTGTTCCATCTCGACATTGCGTCGTAAAATCGCACAGAAATTCAACGGGCATGCATTTATAGTCACAAAGAAATTCCTTTCCTGCAAGACAATATCCAGAATCAACAATTGGAGGAATCATATCTAAAGAAGATGAAGCGGACAGGATGCATTCTGGTGTAAAACTAATATCATCTAATGCAATGCTGCCTTCGTATCCATTAAGTCTAACACCTTCTATAACAACACGGAAAGCTCGTGACATATTGAATATTATGACGACAGGTGTCCAGAAATGTTGATTATCGTATTTCATTTCCCATACTCTACGAAGAGGTGCATCTTTGTAGTCTTTCGTTGATATTCTAATATTACTCTTAGAATCATCACCATTGTAGTAGTAGAATCTAAGTAAACATAGGTCATTGGAAGTGGGCAAGAAGATGGGGCTTTCAATACGCGCTGTTTCAGGATGTAGTATCGCATCTAAGCCCATTGGAATCACCAAGTATTGTCCATGGCTGAGGCCGTGAGTATGATCTCTAGTTGGAACACTAGTTGTCGTTCCTTTTTCTTGGGACCAGCTTGTTTTTTTCCAGCTAAAGTCACCATTAGTATCGTGAATAAGCTTGCCAATGCCACTCTCGAAGTCTATCATTTCATATCCGTGGCAATGCAATTCATCATCGCCATCTCGACAGTCATAGGCCATATCACATATTTTCGATAATGGTATGCATCTCTCGCTTCCTGAACACTGGAATCCGCATTGAGGGGCACCTCGAGAGCATGATGCGCTAAAAGAGATGTTATCAACAGCTGCGTTTGGTTTGCCACCTTTGTGTTCATAACGAATCGCTAAGACAAAACCAGCTGCATAGGAACCAATATTTACAGAAGCTCTACGCCACCGAGCATTGCCACTATGATGCCATAATCGTTTACCCAAAGCAGTGGTTTCAAAGATTTTGGCAGTCCTAGGATAAATAAGCAAACTAATAACACCCGATCCCTCGTTGGAATAATAAAAGAAAATATGGCAGGCTGATTCTGTGGCTCCATACTCGGGGGATTTTAAAACAGATCCCCTGATATAATTGGAACCTGAATCTCTAAGAACCATTGCTTTGTTAAGTCGAGTATGCGAATCTCCATGATGGTGTGCTATCCCTTGTAATGTATGATTGATGCGATCCCACTTGTACTTGCCCCTGCTTACATCGTTCCAGCCACATAGCGAAGATTCAAAGTCACAAGCTCCACAGTCAAATTCGTCAGAATGATCGTCGCACTGAAATTGGAAATCGCATTTCTGATATTGAAAAATACATTGACTTTTATCGTGGCATTGCCATTTGTTCTCTTTGTGACACGGATTTGATGTAGAATCAATAGATTCATATACTTCATTACTAAAAGATGTTTCCTTGATAACACATTCTGGAGACAGCGACAAGTCATCCAAAGCAGCATAATGGTGAGAGCCTTTCCCTAGGATTCCTTCTATAATTATCTGAAAATCCTCTTTATTTGAGATCGTTACAGACTTAAAAACCCAATGGTTTCCATTAACAGATGATACAGTGAGTTTGATTTCCTCAAGTTCCTTCGGACCAGTGCGCACTTTAACAAACAAAGCGTCAAGATCTGTTACATTCATGCTGACATAGAATGTCATTTTACAATTTCTTGACTTCTCGAAAATGGGGCTCAATAACCTGGCCCGATCACCATTGACGCGATAATGGCCACTTAGTTTAATATAAGAACCCGAAGGCAGCCCTTTTGTGTGATCTACTCTTGGTTGTGATAAAGACATGCCATTTCCATGGGACCAATCAAAGTCATCTGTCACTGTATCCTGAAGCCATCCACATAATTCTTGTTCAAAATCACATTGGTTATATTTTCTACACAACTCATCTTCCTCATCAGTACCGTCACCACAATCATCAGCAAAGTTGCATAATAGGAATGAATTGACACAGGCACTGTTTTTGCACTTAAATCGATTCCAATAATTACAACTTGACTTTGGAGCAGGAAAATCACAATGCTGGAATTTGATGTCGTCAATAGCTATATCGCCATGAATTTCTTTTGTTTTTGTTCTTGCCTGTATCGTTATTTGAAATGGATCGGCGGTATGACCCAAAGGAACAATTACTCTGCGCCAGTATCGCACTGCAGCTTTCGGGAATTGGTATATAACTACTGAATGGCCTTTGACTTCCTTGTAAACAAGCAGACTCCGGTTGTCAGGATTTGTGTGTATGTAGTAGAGGTAAAGCTTACACATATAACTCGAACGCTTCAGTATCGGGCTTTTAAGAATACAATCGTCATCTTGAACATCAGATACATTATTTGAGACAACGATGAAATGACCTTGAGAGTTAGACTTGGTATGGTCTCTAGTCACACCTCGGCCAATCTTTTGATTATTGCTATGGTAACTATACGCAACTGTCACAAACCAAAATGAACCTCCGCTACTTTCGTCTGTCCACCCGCACTTCTTGCTTTCAAAATCGCAGTTATATCCACACGTGCTTTCGTCTTCACCCAGTGGACAATGTTCAGTGAAATCACAAACCTGGGTATAAATCAAGGCTCTCTGAGATCTTTTGCAATGGTAAGAAATCTTAGGAACCGATGTAACAGTTGACGAACAACGGCCTTCCTGAATTGAAATGTCATCGATGGCAATGTTGCTCTTACCAGCTGGCCCTATAACTCCCTCAAGAATAAGACAGAACGGAACCATACTTGGGGAGATGTCCTGTTGCACTTGGTTCCAAGCGGGGCTTTGGGTCAACCTACTTCCTTTATCTTTCAAAGAAAAAATAGGTTTGGTGTCATTTGATGAAATCCATATTAAAATGTTTGAACTCTTAGCATGTCCAAACATATACCATAAGCTAAGACAATACTCTGTTCTCTCTTTCAACCTTTTGGAAACAAATGAAGCCCGATATCCACTAAATACTGATCCATCGCTATGCAAGAGGAGATACCTGCCGTAAATAGTTTTCAAAGTATGGTCAATACGTGTACCTAATAACGAAGACTGAATCTTCCCACTAGCGGTAATCCAATCCAATGAGTCGCTAGCTTTCATATTTTGCCAAGAGCATGGATGGTGTTCAAAATCACAAATATCAACCACTGGACACTGCTCGTGCACTATCTCTATATCGTCGACGTAGAGTTTATGATTGCGTCTTTCAGGTTCTAATTTCAAAACAAATGCAAGACGGAATTTATGACTGAAAGAAATATTTACTGAAGCAAGAGTCCAGCCATTGGTACTCCCCCCGTGTAGAATCAGAGATGTTAGTAATTCCTTAGATCTGGATTTTTCATCGATTGCTTCAATCATTACAACAGATGAAAGATCAACTCTGTCATCTTTATCAGAATCAAGAATGTACCAGAAGTAGAAACAAGATCCCGCCGTGGGAGACATAATAGGGGATATGAAAGAAATATTTTTCATTTCAAAAGATCTTGGCTTGGTAATATCGAGTGAAATAAAGTGACCGTTATCAGAGGCAAGTGTATGGTCAGTTAGAATATGTCCCCCTACAGCCCCTTGGGTACTTCGAATCCATCGTACTTCAGTTTCTCTAGATTGCTCATATCCACAATATCCATCTTCAAAATCACATGAAACGCTTGGAGGACAGGTTCCTGTTGTCAAGGAAACATCATCGATTGCGGCGTGCATAATAGCCATTTTGTTCATGACAACTTCGAAAATTAGTTTAATGCTTTCACGGCCCTGATGAAGATACACTTGGCCGTTTTTCCAGTCAGGGCCTTGGTTGCCAGATCTCGTCCAGATCTTTTTCCAAGAATCCGGTGACATATCGATCGAACTCACCCAGATATTCAACTGGTCAATGAATGGACCGTACATAAAATACCAGAACTGAAAACATGCCCCTTGGTTCAAATTGGTCGTTTCTATTTCTGGACTTATCAATGACGTTGCTTGAATGTTTTTGTGATGTTGACCATCGATGCTTGAAACCAATAAGTAATGACCTCGACTTGTACCAGTTGTGTGGTCAACAGAAGGACTTGTTAACCAAGAGCCAGCTCGTCCTGAACACCTTTCAAACACTGGACCAAATTGGAGTCCATTTTGCCACATGCACATTCCATCTTCAAAGGTGCAATCGATTTCAGGACTTGAACAATTTGCGTATCGATTGAGATCTGAAAATTTAAGATAAATAAAGCATAGTAGTTTCTGCCATAGGAATTTAACATTTATTGTGTTATTAATGCAATTTAATCAAGTTTACTATTGGTGCTATTGTTGAATAAGTATTGATAATAATAAAAACAATATAAAAGTCAATTTCGCAATGTTATTTTTCATCTTTGAGCATTTATATTGATTTGTGCTCTTTATGCGACACTTATATATTCGTCCTTATACATTATCTAAAATTGCACTCTATGACAGTAATATCTACAATCGTATTATATACATTTGTGTTTTCATTAACAGGTGAACAAAAGAAAAGTTCCATTTGTTAACTCGGTGACTTTTGCATTTAATGTGATAGGGCTGGTAATGAAATTTGATGAAGTGCATACAGTTATCAAACAATGTCATTTCATTTGAATAAAAGTAAAACATTGCTCTATACTCACAACTTATCAAAATGCATAGAGCGTAGACCCAGAAAAAGGGATTCATGATGAGGTGGATTGTTATTTCAACTCCTCAATAATTGACTAATCTGTTTGAAATAGAACGAACGCATATCTTTAATAAATACAAACATGTAGCTTGCATCTAACTCAAACAAGCAAAATGTTTTAATAAAACTTTAACTCATAACTTAAGAATTTGTTTTCATAAATCTACGTGAATGTTTTCTGTTGTATGATAAAATTCATTGATTTATAGAATCACATATGTAGAGTGCTCAACCAAAAACTGGTTTGGGAGCTTTATATGATTTAATAATAGAGAAGAATTTACTTTGCGTCTCTACAAATTTGTTTCATCTCCACATCATGGAGGCTCTTCAGGTGACATCTTCAATTATCCGTGTTCAATATACGTTTAATAAGCGTTCAATGAGACATACTTTTTCTTGTGCCGGCATTGCGCACTAATTTCGTTTCTTTGTTGAGAGATGCTTTATGGTGGTTACCGAGGAGTAAGAATATGCCTCTGACAATATTGTACAAGTTGTTGTGAAGTTGATGTTCTTCGATTTTAGTTCCCAACTGCATTCACTGAGTGCTGTTGATGCTGGTTTGCTTTCATTGCTTAAGCTTGATTTATGACCATTATAACTTGTTTTAAATTCATTTTCGGTTAGTCCAACGTATGTTTCTTTCTTTTCGTTGTCATGTCTTGTAACTGTGGCTTGGTATATTACATTTTTTTTGCTGGCAGTCTCCGTTTAGGGGACATTCTTGTGGGGGGGTTTTTTCTGCAATTGCATATCTTTTTGAGTTGTTCTTTCTTTCCATTATTTCCTTCATTTAGTATCTTTTTGTTGCGAACGAATATGATCTGCGCCATGTTTTGCGTGCAGCTATAGCTGACTTTAATGGTGTTTGTATTTATTATTTGATGGAGATGATGGGTTTTTTGGAAATGAATTATCAATCAATTGTAAAAATTGTCTTCCTATATTTGTCGAAACGTTCAAATTAAAGGGTGAGTTGAACCATGTAATGTTTATTCTGCGGTGTCTCTTTGTGTTATCAGTAGCTTTATTTTTTAATGATTGTCCTTGTGTGCTATCTTTTTCTTCATATTAAAGCTGCTGTTTGTAACCATTGTTATTTAGCGCTTTTTCATATACAGGTACAGCTTTATTGAATGTTATTTCGTCACGTGAATTTAGCCACAGTCTCTTGCTGATGTTTTTTTTTGGTATACTTGTAGGATGGTTACTTTGTGTACGTGTTGTTTGGCTTCATAAATAGACAGTATTAATTTCTATTTAGGTCCAGTGTGATGTCCAGGAAGTCGACGATTTTTTTGTATGCCTCAATTGTTATTTTAAGATTATGGGTTTTAAAAAATTGACAGATCTGTTTTTTGATTTTCTCTGTGTTCTTTGGTGTTTCTTTGCAGATAGCCAGCCCATCGTCTATGTATAGTCCTATGTTTGCATTGATGTTTTTTAGCTAGGATAAGAGGTATAATCCAACCAATTCACATGTTTTTGCTCCGTCACAGCTACCCATTGTTACATCGAAATCG
>JASKDV010208044.1:0-10460 GCA_032466395.1 Aegires albopunctatus
TCTCTCTCTCTCTCTCTCTCTCTCTCTCTCTCTCTCTCTCTCACACACACACACACACAAACACACACACACACACAAACTCGAAATCTCTTCCATATTCCAACAATCAATTTCAAATGAAACATTGTACCAAAAGTCTTTTAACTTTCAAAGACAATCTCAGTCATTTTGAAACGCAAAAGTCTAAATGACATACAAATGTATTATTATATTATACTTTTTTATATTCTTTATCTTTGTATTCCTTTTGGTTATCACAATGATATTCCAATAAAAACTATACTTCTCGGAAATTCTCAATCATAAAGATGATACATAATTTACGGTAAATTTTAATGATTCAATACCCACTTTTAAAAATATAATACCTTACAATATTCAATGAGATTCACGATAGTGGATGGCACTGCTCATGCTGAACTCTAACTAAAAAACTTAATTACGAGATTATCTTGACTCCTGCCAAGATACAATTCTGAACCTCGGATTTAAATAGTTAGCAACTTATTCATTCATAATCCCAATGGATACGCCACAGAGGCGTAAAAAACGTTGAATGAAAATCAAAGTTGCCCAGAGTAAGGTACAAAAATTGTTCCATGCCTGACAGTTTTTGTGTTTCTTCACTGAAGCTTACTACATTGAAACTCGATACTATCGAAGAGACATGGGGTTAAATAAGTACACGTCTTAAACTTTAAATGAGAAGGATATGAGAGAAGAAATAAGGCATTATATTCTAGATAATAAGACGAATTCGCATTTGAGCAACAACGTTCTAAGTCATTCTATGAGATGAGACGAGAGTAATTCCTTGCAAACATGTACCTCGCGTCCTCTTTGTTGTTAGCGATTACATTCAGTTGTTATATATTTTTATCTGTGAGATTCTTGATCTGGCTTAGGGTTTCCTGGCCTGCTCCTTTGCTTCTGCTCTTGATCTGTTCTCATTCCTTGGTGAACCAATTCTATGTACCCTTATCTTCCTTAAAACAATCTTTTGCTCACCGATAGAGTATCACACCGTATATCTTTATCCTTACCTTGCTAGAAAAAACAACAACACGAAAATAACCCAAACAAAACAAAACAAAACGAAACATATATTTTCTCTAATGTACTTGTCCATTTCGACACAACACCGTAGTATAGTGTAATTCCTCCACGGTGCAATTAATTAGGGCTGATAAGATCATAATTCTTTTTATTAATTTTTCCGCTATTTATTATACTATTCGATTACTTCGAAAATATCAGGACTGCCCCCCCCTCCCTTTTTTTTTATTCTGCCATGCGGAAAGTTAAAAAAAAATGTTAATGAAATAATGGACCACCAATTTTTAATCACATGGAAATCAGACCTCCTTTGAAGTAGCTCCAGTGATTCCTTTTGTAAGCAGAATAATATTTCAACATAACACATATTCATTTTCTTTTAAGTTTTACGTTGAAATGATAACACCAACTAACGTATACCTCACGAAGACTAAACAATTCACTGTCCTTTCATGGCTTTTGGTCACCACAAAGTGGTAGATATAATTAAATTAAGTCCTGTTTATATGAGATCTGGCCAGTTTAGATTTCAGTGTGATTATAGTGGGCCATAAATGATTAGAGCTAATCTACATAAAATTAAAAGAGGTCGGAACCTAAAGAGTTCTTGGCCCAATTATCATCTAGAATCTAGACAATTCCGATCTACAAAGATAATATGGATTTCTGAAATTAATCTATGCATATTATTTTTAGATATATCGTAATATAGATTAAATTGTACTACCTGTTTGCTTTGTTGATATTTATGTACCTTTGTCTCTGTCCGAGAATCGATATGATCTAGATCCAGACATCATAGAGAAAAGAACTTTTCGTATAAGAGGCCGTAAAGAATTATTCTCTTTTTCCATTGATTTGAAGCCACAGCCTCAACACAATTTGAAGAATATTGTGCACAAATTTGTGAATTATAACACCACCTTAAAATCGGTTTCCGTGTCAATTCTTTTTTCTAATTTTAAATTCTTTTTTTTTTTTTTTAATCAGTAGAAGATTGTTCTAGAGTTATGTTTAGTTTATCGTTGTATATTAAGAGCGCGTATATGTAAGGATATAACATGTGGCAATACAAAAATCGGGAAGGTGATGCAATAGGAAATCAATAGCTTCAACCATTAGTTTTTGTTTCTATTTAGATATACAGTAACGTTCATGACAATATTAATATAATTTTTTATTTCGCCTATTCCAAGATGCCAGGATGGTTAAGAAAGGTGCCATGCCATCGGATTACTCACACTATTAGTATGGACAAGCATGGTACCCGCTTAATGAGATATAGATAGATTTAGATCTATAGTTCTATAGCCAATGTACCCCCGTTGCCGCAGCATGAAAAAAGTGTCTCGGGTCCAACCAATCACATAATTGATGACTTAAAACTTTCTAAATCTTTTAAACAGTCAGAACTGTTAGTTTCATTTGGTTTTAATAGTTATACAATGATGAATTTAAAAAAAAAAATGGAGACAAATGAAATTGTGAGGGCTTACTCGAGACACTCAGTTATTCAAATCTTAGTGAGACAACCAGGGTACGTTGACTCTAGATAGATATCTAGATCTAGATCTGGATATACTAACAAACAATCAATATATGCCTATAATCTAGATTTTTTGCAACTTACCATCTTGGCGCAAAACTCAGAAATCGATAGACAGTCACAACAATCACTTGATGATACCGAGGTTTCAATTTCAGTGGAGAATTTAAACGAGAACGTCGATTTTAATCCTTGGTGCAAAACTCAGAAATCGACAGACAGTCGCAACGATCACTTGAAAATACAGAGGTTTCAATTTCAGTGGAGAATTTGATTGAGAACGAATAATAATAATAATAATAATAATAATAATAATAATAATAATAATAATAATAATAATAATAATAATAATAATAATAATCGGACGGAAGTAGGCTCGGCTAAACATTTTGGCGGACGAAATAAGGCTAAGACCCAGACTTACTTTTGATTGTCGTATTATGAATATAAGACTGTTTTTGCAAATGCACCATAATAAAAGAAAACACTAATTAAATTGATTATATATGCCTCTAACACCATCTGATGTTCGTCAAAACTACCTGTGATGTTTCAGAGAGTCTTGTTGTGTACTTTGGGAGCCTATCCTGACAACGTGAAACGCTATGTCGTAAAGTTCTGAATTATATATTAGATCTATTGATAAATAAATACATAACGATAAAGTATTCTTCTTATCAATGATATTCAAAAATTCATCCCACTTTAATAAAGACAAGGTTTTTTCTGTGTTGCGTTTCAACAGATCGAAGGTTTTAAAAAGATCTTAATTTTAATTTAAGAAAGGGAGGTTTCTCTAATGTTCCTTGAGTCTAGACATTATGACGTCATGTCGAATTGATAACGCAACCGCCAACCGCTATCAGACGATACAAAAAGATGTACATTAATATTACTTCATACATTAGAAAGGAAAACATACCCCACCAAAAAACAAAACAAAACAAAAACGTAGTTCTATAAGGCCTTTTGAACATTGTTCGCAAAAAGCTTTTTTGTCATGGTAGGAAGGAACACCACACTTGGTACAAAATGAAAAACAAAAAATCTAAACTTCGGCCATAAAACGGAATTTGGTGATAAGTTTGGGTTTTTTGTTTTTCTTTTTGTTATTTTGTTAGTTTAATATTTAAACATAATATGAAATAATATTAACATTTTCTGTGGTCTTGAGTCATAGGGACATCAATTTTTAATAAACAAGCTGACACAAAGCAATTGGCTGAAAGTCCGTACCCTGTGGATTTTGACCCTTCTAATTAGAATATGCACCGGGTCAAAAGAACTCCATAATTTGACCAATATAACCCAAGCACACTCAATACAATATTATATAGGTTAAAGCAAACCTTTATTTAACTATCTTTATCATTATCCAAAACATATATTATGTACTTTTGAATATAGGCTAATCTTTAACATACTTTTACTAACGAAATACAAGTTAGAATTACGTTAAAACATAATACGTTACACATAATTCATCCAAACCTTTATCAAAAAAGACACACCCATTTTCTCCCATAATTCATGATTCAAAATATAGTCGTGAGGAAAATACCTACATGTAACTAGTTTGCCTGCAGGCATGGACCTTTTTTATTTTCAAACAAATCACATGACCCAGAAAAAAAAAAACAGATTGTGAAGCATTAATTCTACAAGAAGAGCCAAAATGATATGCATACTTTTCTACAGCAAATATTTTACGAGCCTCTTGTTACATTGTCACAGACAAAGCTTGCTGTCTTTACAGTCAGATCTTGTCCCTTTAAATTAGAAGACTTAAGTTTTAAAAGGACTTATCTTTAAAATTAAAATAACAGCAATGCAACAAAGGTTGGAAATAAGAATTGCCTGTAGTCCATGACGTAGCTCATAATGTCTACTTGTGGTCTCGTGGTTAGCGTGATCGGTTTGCATTTAGAAGACTGTAAGTTCGATTCCTGCTTGCGCTTGGTCCGACGTTTATATTCCTCGGGAAAAGTCCTTTGATATTTTTTTCTTCACTCCCCCATCCCCGGTGTTAAAAGAGTAGAGGCACCCGGTAGAGGCAATGAGCAGTCTTTATTATGTATGCTAGCAGGAAAGTGCCGATGAATGACATATTAAATTACGCTCTACTAGGAATTGAAAAGGTATCGGGTAAAATGTCCTGTCGGAGGAAATAATATTATTGAATCTGTTCAAACGGGGTTAAGGTCTTAATAACAAATCTGTGCTTCATTCGGTAGAACATTGAGCTACCAACCAAATGTTGAGAGTTTAGTTGTTTAATCTCCCCCAAAGTTTATACATAATATAAAATTTTATTTTTCACGATCTTCATGTTGCCCAAGCAATGAATGGTTAGCAATTCAAATGATGCAGATCGATTCGAATTCTGCGTTATTAGATATGGCAACGATTACTAACGCAATAAAACGTAATATGAGACTTATATTGTATAATGACAATGAAATATTCGTGTTGATACAATAGCCAAAGTGTAACCGACTTCGTGAATCTTTTTTATGACACTTATACTCCCCTGATCGACAGTACACCTAGAATGAGACTTTCAGCATGTTTATTGCAGAGACACGGATGACGCTGTCTTAATGGTCATATTATTAACTATATTACTCTATTATACACTTAAGTCGAGTGAATAAATATTTCTTTTGGCCCAGGGTAAAAAAACAAACAAATAAAAAACAAACAAACAAAACAAAAAAAACAAACACCCCTCCCAAAAAACAAAACAAAACAAAAAACAAAAAAAAAAAACAACAAACAAAAACAACAATTATAATCATACAACCTATTACATAATAATATATAGCGTGATGAAATTTGAACATGATATTATCTTTCGGTCACTGTTCTTGCGTTTCAACCACCGGAGTGTGCTTTTGTAATTCGTAAAATTGTGATTCTTTTTAAAATTTTCAATTGTTCATATTTACAATGAATATCGTTTTGCACAAGCCTACTTATTTATAAAAAAAATATGTACTATGCTATGAAAATCGCTTTACCATCTAGAAAACTAAACACAGTTTGTTTTTGTCAGAATAACATTATCAGCTGTTAAAATAAATTTCTTAAAAACTGTGACTTAAATCCTTTTAGCAATGGAATCTTCACTTTTTAGCGTGGGAAAAAGGCCAAGGTATTTCAGTACTCATTGTTTATGCCACCCATTTGCCCGTCTTGTTAAAAAGGGTAGATTAACCCACCTTTGGTTTATGGGCTTTGAAAAAGACACCTTTAAGGCGAAGAACAACGTGGGGGTCGTAGTTGATGGCTTAATTTCTCGTTTCTTATTGTTTTCGCGGTAAAATGTCTTAGTTGGTGACATTCCCTTTTCCATGTCGCCACTCTCATTATGACATATCCTGTTGTATATGAATGTTCTTTAATCAGACGACAACAAAGGCTATGACATATCCTGTTGTATATGAATGTTCTTTAATCAGATGACAACAAAGGCTCTTTGCGTGTTTCATTTGGATTTCTTTTCATCATACAATAGATTAACATCGCTTTCTGACATTGACACTTAATGAACTCCACAAAAGCAGCAAGAGCTGTTGTGATTGATATTCATGCATAACACGACAAATATTTTACTGCTATTCTTTTCCAGGAAAGTATTGATTATTCTGCTACTATAATCGCGGACTTATAACTGCACAATCCAAATCTGCCATTTTATCTGTGTAGTGGGTGAGGCGCTTAAGGCGCCGCTAGGGGCGTCAGACATAATAGAGAGTAACTCTTTAATCTGTGGTAAGACCATGACATGCTCTCCTCTTACAGGTCTGTCGTGAAATCTGCAAAACCAATCAAGATATTCGTGCAGGTTTAGAATGAAAGAACGCGTGAACAGTTACGAATGTTTTCACTGCATTGAATGGAATTTTTATATCCAGAACAACGAAAGTTTTGGATGGATGTGTATGCGAATATATCAAATTTTACGAGGACACGGGGTGTGAGAAAAAAGAAATTGTATGCTATGCCAATAACAAACCATGGGTGGCAGAGAACTTAAAGCCTTGTTGAATTAAAAGAAAGTCTTTTTCTCGAACCACCACATGCCCGATTCCTTGACGTGGTGCGACGGCTTGCGTGCCTTGTTGGAACCGGAGGGCTATACCAGCTGGAATTCATACTTTTGTCCGGTTCAACCATGCTGGTCAGGCCAGACTAATTTGGGCGAAACTAGCAGATGGGGCCCGTTAGCCTTGGAAGGCTACTCATCTAGAAAAAGGTCACTTCGAACAAAACCATGGGTAGATAGGACTCACAGCCTTGTTCGGCAACCTATCTAGGAGTGAACCTCCAATTTCAATCCTGGCCCTTTAAGTCTGGGGGTTGGGCTGAAGGCCAAATACCCCCTCCCGGAAAAACTAAAGCAGTTACAGAAACGGCAACAGGGAAGGACATGCCGGCTCGGTCGTCGCCCGGATCAACAAGGACCGCACCTTCCGTTTTCCACATGGACGGATGTGTCAAGTTGGCTACTGGGGGTCCAAATGAAGATATCAACAATAATTGCCCAGTGGAATGTGAGGACTATGTATGAGACAGGTAAGTTGGCCCAGGTAATAGCTGAAATGAGAAGGTATAACCTGGACATACTGGGAGTAAGTGAATGTAGATAGACTGGATCTGCCAGCTTTAGGACCAACACGGGAGCTCGGAGACAGTTTTCTACTCAGGGAGAGAGGATGACCAGCACTTCCAAGGAGTAGCCATAATCTTAAACAAAGGTCTTGAACGATGCGTACAGGAATGGAAGCCCATCAACAACAGGCTAATGTCCATTGAATTGAATGGAAGACATAGCAACACTACCATCATCCGGTGTTATGCCACAACAAATGACAGTAGTGATGAGGAAAAGGATGATTTTTATAATCAGCTGCAAGCTGAAATAGAAGCAATGCCACGACACGATGTAAACATCATCATGGGTGACCTCAATGCCAAGGTAGGAAATAACAATAACAACTTTGAGAGGATCATGGGAAAGCATGGAGCTGACACCTTGAATAACAATGGAGAAAGACTTGTAGAATGACTTCGTGATTGGAGGACTCTCTTGCCACATTGTGAAATACACAAGCTTACCTGGAACTCCCCTAACGGACAGGATAAGAAACAGATTGACCACCTAATGATAGATAGCAGGTGGAAACGAAGATTGGATTCAGTAGCAAACACTAGATGCCGTTGTTGAAAGGAGAAGAGTTAAGAAGAAATTATTACAGATCATTTCACCACGATTGCGGGGAAAGAAGAGAAAGCTTACAGGAAAATCAACAAGAAAGTGAAAAGACAAATTGGCGATAGAAGCAGAAGTGGCAGCAGTAAAGAAAGAGCAGGGCAGCTTGTACAACATCACAAAACGAATATGCGGCAAGTTGAAGGGATGCACAAGTGGACCAACTAAAGACAAGCATGGAAAACTATAGACATCGGAGAGTGAACAACATGCTTCATGGACTGAGCATTTCAGAGAGACTCTCAACCGCCCACCACCTGCTGCGACAGTAGACATCTCTGAGGCTGAGGCAGACCTTGATATTGATACTGCTCCACCACGGAAGGTTGAAATTATTGCCGCAATCAAAACTCTCAGGAACGGTAAAGCACCTGGTCCAGAAAATCTGAATTATTTAAAGCAGGCCCAAATGTTTCAATTACCATCCTTCACCCCCTGTTCACAGCTCCGTGGGAAGGAGAAAAGGTGCCCAATGAGTAAAGGTGCAATAGTGAAGTTACCCAAGAAGGGAGCTCTCAGTGACTGCAACAATTGGTGAGGTAACACCTTACTCTCTATCCCCAGCAAGATATTGGCCATGATTATTGTAAAAAGAATATCAGATGCCATAGACAGATTACTTAGGAAGGAACAAGCTGGGTTTGGAAAATGAAGGAGCTGTTGTGACCAGATTTTTGCTCTTAGAAACATTGTGGAGCAGTACACTGAATGGCAAAGACAAATGTATGCCAATTTTGTGGACTTCGAAAAGGCCTTCGACAGCATACATCTATAGAGCAACATTACGACATCACAGTAAAGATTCTACAGCTAATCAAGAGCTTCTACATGAACTTCAGATGCAGCGTAGGAAATAACATTGATTTTGAAGTGAAGACGGGTGGGAGGCAGGGATGCGTGATGTTTGCCCTTCTGTTCAACATGGCTATTGACTGGGTCATGAGAAAGACCACTGAGGATACTGACAGAGGAATACATTAGACTCTCTTCACAAAATTGGAAGACTTAGACTTTGCTGACGATCTCGTCTTATGTCTCACTCACATCAGCACATAAAAGACAAGACGGATCGATTAAACAGATTTGGTGGACAAGTTGGATTGAGAATAAGCACCGAGAAGACAGAAACGATGATGTTGAATGTAACAACAACAAACACCAGCCAGGGTAAATAATGTTGACCTGAATCTGACATATATGTTTACATACTTGTGCAGCATCATTCGGCCTGACGGAGGGACCAAGGGTGATATAGGCAGTAGGCTTGATAAAGCCCGAAACGTCTTCAGAAATTTGAACAATGTGTAGAGAACAACACAATACAAGAAAAAGACGAAATTGAGGCTATATCAGAGTTGTGAGATGTCTACCCTCCTCTATGGATCAGAATGCTGGAGAATGACAGAGAGCGACCTCAGCAAACTACGAACCTTCCACACCACATGCCTTCACAGGATCCTTAGGATATTTTGGCTCCGTCGAATTACAAATGAAGATTTACTACGGCAGATGGGTCAAGATGAAATGGCGGCCATTATCAAGACAAGGAGATGGAGATGGATAGGGCATGCGCTGCGGAGGGAACCCGATGCTATCTCAAGAACGCCGGTACATTGGATCCCAGAAGGGAAAAGAAAGAGAGGAAGGCCCAAGGTGACCTGGAGAAGAACGGTGGAATGTGAAATGAAGGCATTGAGAGTAACATGTGGTTCCTTAACCAAAATGGCACAGGACCGATAGGAATGGAGAGCCTTGGTTGCTACCCTAAACACTACATGGTGTAATAGGAATTACTGCCATTTCTCGAAAGAAGATATTGTCAATCTTAAAATGGCAGAGAAAGAGGTAAGAAGAAAATAAGTAAAAACATAGAAAACTATAGGACAAAAATTGAAAACCATTATTTCTCAAATAATAAGGGACACATTTTGTCAGGTCTTAAGAAAATAGTCGATTCGTCTGACAAGACACCTAAACTGCCTACAGGCATAATAATATATAGAGAAGAATTAAACAAATTCTATTGTCGTTTTGATCCAACAAAAAGCATTGACATCATAACAGCTCTAAAACTAAATCTCAAAAGAAATTTCTTTGATGAATGGGAGATAAGTACATCCCAAAATGAAACAAAAGCAGTTTTTAGTAAACTGAATGAACAGAAAGTAGAGGGTCCCGATGGGCTGAAATCGAAGACATTAAAAATATGAGCTGAAGAGTTGTTGTTATATTTATACACGCATTTTGAATTTGTCTTTTAATTCTTCTTCTATCCTTGCCATTTGAAAGAAGTCATCCATTTTTCCCATACAAAAGAAAGATACAATCTCCCCTATTAATGATTTAAGACCAGTCGCGCTCTCGTCTGTCACTATGAAATATAAATTATATTGATATTAATATATTGTGTCAATACTCGTTTTCGTCCAAACATTGATTGTTGTCAGTTTGAGTTTGTCTTCCAGCTCAAAAGTAGGCATCCATAAAAAAAACATTTATAAACACTTCATAATCATCATCATCATCATCATCATCATCATCATCATCATCATCATCATCATCATCATCATCATCATCATCATC
>JASKDV010208055.1:0-10458 GCA_032466395.1 Aegires albopunctatus
TTTTTTTATTTTTTTTTTTGTTGCTTTTATTTGTTTTATTTTTTTTTTTTTTTTTTTTTTTTTTTTTTGGTTTCGTTTTGTTTTTCTAGTCTTTTACTTTTTTTTTATCTTTGTCTAATCTGTTAAATGTAAGGGCTTCTATTTGTTCCTTTAAAATTGGAATATTTCAAGAATCTGTTAGCCATAATCATAACTGCATACTATACCATCAAGCAAATCAAAACATTCTTTAATACAAATTCTCAAAAGGATCTTAAGGTGCAGAGAAAATTTCCTAGATATCATCAACATGCTATGCAAAAGGAAAGCATTAATTTCTTGCATTTGAATCCTTGAAAGAAAATATTAGAAAGTGTACTTTTGAAAATTTACCCAATTTTCAAACTATACACAAATTCATGATTTCAAAAGCAACAAATGAGAAAAAGATTGCTAGACAACATCATATCATTCATAGATGATTTATCAGATGCATATGTTCCCTCTTGCCAAGAAAAAAAACCAAAACATATATTTGAAAGTTCCTAAAAGATAGATTTGAAATTTTCTAATTTTCATTTACTTTTTTACGATATCAAAAAGCCTGTTAGATTTTACCTATCCTAACTCTTTAAAGTCCATTGATTTGTGTTTAGTAAAATATTTAATCAATTGCATGTACATGTATTTCTTTCAACTTTGCAAGAAAAGCTCAGGGATCGATGCTACTTGCTGCAATAATTTTAAAACTTGATAATTATATATAGTGTTTTGTTTAAAGCAAAAAGTAAATTACTGTATTGACTGATTTTTTTCAAAGGTGTACTCTTTTATTGTTAGCTATTTTATGTTTCTCATGATTAATTTTTCTACAGGTCATGTTTTGTTTTGTGAATGAAATTTCTTGTGGGTGATGATTTTGTTTTATTCACCATCAAAAGAAAATATGTTTACAAATAATAAACTGACAAAACTTTGCTTTACATGAATTTATGGAGGGTAAAGCAATCAAGAAAGTTATTTTGCTCTCTGACTGTTGAACAAATTTATATTAAAATGCAATTCAACGCAACAAAATCTAGCCAAAGAACTCAGAGCAAAAGATTGATAACTAGGTTTTATTTCTTTTGGACAATATTTCATGATTTTATGGTATTTATCGTCTTTGAGATGCAGAGAAAGAGTTATTTTACATTCATTGAGAACTGTTATTATTTGATTGTCTGGCATTGCCTTTGGCATTTAAGGGTATTAAAGGATAGGAAAGTTAGTGCTGATTAAAAATCCTTTGTTTATTGTGGCAATTTTTTTAAAGTCAGTTTAAAGCCTTTCCAATCTTTGACCCTAGCTGTGCTGAAAGAAGGTATATTTTTCATGTTAAAATTCTGTGAGAAAACATTAATGGAAATAAGGGATAACCTATCGCTGTCCATTTCATTATCAGATTTTTAACAGGGCTTGATAGTGACATCCAAATAATTAATGAAGATGTCATAATTGTTGTTTTAGACATGATAGAAGTTGTATTGTTCTGTTACTTATCAGCACTCAATTTAAGATTTGTTTGATTTTTTTGTATTAGTTGTTTTGATTTATTTTTGTATTCATTTCATTTCTTGTTATTGAGTTGTTATTTTTTTGTTTGTTGTTCTTTTTTCTTTTATCTTTATTTGCTGAATGAATTTGCTCTAGTCTCTTTACAATCACTTTATCCTATATTTATGATGGTAAGAATTTGAGAAATTCTTTAGTGATGTGATGTGTTTGGGTAATTTGATTTAAATCGTTTACACTGCTCGAGAGCATGAACATTTTCATGTTTCATAATGTTTAGATAATCTTTGTCAGCACCAGGATTAAAGTCTTTACTCTCAGTATTTCTTTGCTGTGTCTTTTAGAATGGTTTGTATTCTTTTTCAGAAATGATTGTATTGATTATTGATGTTATTCAAGTGTTAGAAATGGTGTTATTCTAGCAATAATTCATATTACACATTTTCCTATAGTAGTAATTCTTTGTTATTATAGTGTAATGTTGATTATAGGCTGAACTATGTCAAATGTATCATTAGGACAGTAGTGGTATGTGTACTAAGGTTGTCACAGATTTTTTTATAATGCAAAATTCTTACATCTGGATTCTACAATTCTGTCTCATAATGTTTTATGATTTGAGCCGAAGTTGAATTTGTTTTTGTTTTTTTATTGTGTTTATTGTTGTTGGGTTTTTGTTTTGCTTTTTATTTTGGAGGGTATGATTGGTCTTCTTTTTCTTTTTTTCATATCTCTTTAAAGAATTTGTGTAATAGATTAAAGAGTTAAGAGTTACATGTAAGTTTTGTATCATTTGTTCATTGCAAATGATATGGACCATGGACCTATTTGTTACAACTACTAAGGTTAACATTGCAGACATACAAACCTTGAAAATAAGGGAAACATAATATGGATATTAAACCTTGTATTCAGTTCATTTTCTTTTTTGTCCTTTTTTTTTTTTTTTTTGCTTAAAGAAAACGTGCAGTATTCTCAATTTTAAACAATTGCCAAAAATACTGCGTTTTGTAAAAAAAAAATGTATATGTCTGTTGCCTTTAGATTGTATTTTCTCAATGCTCAAAATTATCGTCAACATAATACCCATTGTTAACAAGACAATCAAAGCAAACAAAATACCTTTAACAAAAACAACCAAATGGCTAATAAAAAAAATTTTGTGCAAAAATGAGGCTCATAGTTCAATTCATAATGATCACAATTACTTCATTAAGAACACACTGTGGGGTAAAAAATCATTAGGGTTTTTTTCATCTCTTTACATTATGCACTGATTATTCTCCATTTTCAACACATTAACATTTTAAAAAATGATTTTGAAAATTAAAAAATGAATACATGTACTATTGATCAATAATTCATTTACCGATATACAATTTCAGAATCACATTGAATTACTTTAAAACATTCATGATTATTTTTCCAAATGACTATTTACAAAGAATTTTCTTTTTTTGGAGAAATGAATCACATACAAAATGATTGAACATCATGTTCTTATGATTCATTTTATATCCAAAGATGGTTTTCTATTTGTTTTTAGAAGTGCGTTAGTATGTATAATCATAAGGACAATGCATCATCATAGACTAAAGAGTGGTGTTTTATATCAAAAGTCAAAAAATCATTTAACAAATTACAGAAGCTAAAAACTCCCAAAATGTAAAAGTAATAATAAACGACAAAATACTTTGTTTAAACCCCATGTAACCACATGGCAAAGAATCTTTAGATCAACAATGACATCAAAGTTCTTTCTTAGATTTTAATTTGTCATAATATTGTTTCTTATTGTATGTTGGCCAAATTGTATCTTTTATTTCAATTCTTCTTTTAAAAGAAGCAATGTAGATAACACAGTAACAAAGGATGTATATGACTTTTTTATAAGATCTGCAGGGCAGTTGGTTTGGGGTTTTTTTACTTAAAAAGTATTGTTTTATCTACATTTCACAACTTCATTTTATTTTACCATACAAGATATTGTTTGTTGTGTTGATCATAAAAATCATTTATATTCTCACAAATCATGTCAGCTTTCAATATAATTATGATTATTATTCAATGTATATGATGTGATATTATCTAGTTTGCATTTTATCAACTCAAGCTCACTGAGGTATGTCAATACATGCCTATCTATATTTATCTGGGTTTTTTTGGTTGGTTTGGTTTTGTGTTGGGTTTTGTTGGATTTTTTAAAATGTTTTGGAGCAATTTTCTTTTAATAGATCATCTTGTGATACATTTGTATGTATTATGACCAGGCAATGTGCCTCTCAGTCCTGTGGATATGATGACATTTGAGTAAGATCCATGATAACCTGCCCTCATTTTAAAATCTTGATGGTTGTCTTGCATTGTCAATTTTATGCCCCTTTAGTTACTATATAAGCAAATTTAGATCTCCAATCTTATCATTCACCGCAAATAGTTGTGCATTTATACGTACTTTTTAACCTTTGCTTTTGTAGGCTTAATAATATATAGGAAACTTTCACATTGTTTCATATTATATCATATTGTTAAATAAAATGCAACAAAGCCAACAATAACATTCCACAACAAAAAGGAAAAAAATAAAAAATCAATGTTCATGTAAAATTGAAATATTTTTCATGTCATTTATTAAGTTCGACAATAACTTTTTTGAAAATCCTTTACCCCTGTAGTAAGCCTTGGATCTTCCTAATAATTCAATTTACCCATTAGAACATTTAAAAAATATTTTTACCCACACTAACTCCATGTAAGATCTTAAGTATTATCCAAAATATTTGCTTTCCTGTTGCAATTATGATATTATTCAATACCCCTTGTATCTGCTTGATTTTTTTCTTTAATTGAGTTGAACAGTTCTGTGCCTTCATCAACCTGCAAATGAACACAAATAATATCCCACTTTCAACCTCTTGAATGCCCCATTGGCTCATCCAAATACAGACTTTAGACGACATCTAAAGCTTCCGTAGAATTAGCCATCACCCATTGTATATCAGGTTCAAATTCTTGGATTACTTGATCAAGCCTTGATAGTTCCAGCACTATTGAACAAAAGATTAAATGGCTAATCTCTATCTCTGCATAACTTAGATGTCAACTTGAGAAATGTCTACAATTCATGGAACTACACTATCTATCATCTTTCTTGGGTCATCTAGCTGCCTGAATATTATCTCTAAGGATACCCTTTGGACGCCATTAATATTTTTTTCATGCCAATTATTTAGATGATTTGTCCCTGAATTGGTATCTTGGTATATATAGATGTATAATGTGGTCTGTCATTTGCTTAGAGTCAACCATCGATAAAATATATTTTGCATAGCATATAATTTTTTTGATATTCAAGTACATGTAGTATGATTATTTGATTAGATTTTTCATACAATAGATAGACCCTCAAGACCCTCAAAAGATAGTTCTGAGGTGTCTTGAGAATCACGCAAAGAATTAGATCTTCAAAAGATAGTTTTGAGGTGTCTTTCATTTTGTTTCATGAATTCTTTTAATTGATGTTTTGTTCAGAGAATGTTGTTTTGTTATTGTTTACTAGCCATAGATGTTTTTTAACTTTTTTTTTTTTGTCATTGTGATGTGTGGGGGTTTTTTTTAAGTCTGGTCGATGAATTCTTTACAGGGCATGGCTTAAATAAATATATATTCTCCCCAAGATTTTTTCCCATAGTTTATAAGATCTTTTATGTACACTTGTATCTGTGTGATATAAATTTGCATTTATTTTTAGTCCAGATTTATAATACATTAAATCCAATAGAAATTTCTATGTCGTATAGATTGAGTTTTTCCCCTTATATATTTTATTTCTCAAGAAAGTTAAACCATTAAGTAGACTAGGAGATTTACAAAGCCCAAATCATATTTGTCCATCTCCACAGGATTGAATTGGTTATCATCCCTGTGTCCTGTTTATAAGCTTTGCAATATAATGATGATAATATATTTTGTATAGTATGATATTTATATTATGATTATGACATATTATGCCAGAATCAAGTGTTCTCATTTTTACTTAACATAGTGTTCAAGATAATCATATATTGTACTTAATTTGTGTGAGAGTTAATTTGAAAATGTGTCTTGCCATTTGCTCTATTCAATTCGCACTGCATATTTTAAATTTTTAATTGCTTGGGTATATTTTTGGTGAGTTATACTTTTTGGGTGAAGTGATTTAAATGGAACAATTGGGTAAAGACTTTTTGTTTCATTGGTGAGCAAAATAATTATTTTTTAAATATTTTTATACTATAATAAAGGAATGCATAGAGAATAATTGATACAAATCTATGAGTAATATAAATTCATACCCATACTTATATTACCTTTTTTTAAAAATTACAAAATTTGCAGTGCGTATTCAAATATTCACATGGTTGATTCAATAAAATCAATGACATGTCATCAATGAAATATGATAGGTCAATTCTACCGTGCTCTTTTAAGGATGGATTAGAATTATTTTTTTTCCTATATTCTCGTTTGTATTTTTTATTATTTTCAAGTTTGTTTTTTGTGCTGTTTTTGTTGTATTTTTTTTCTTCTGTGCAAACCAGTATCAACGCAATGATATGATTTGAAAGTTTATCAATAAAAGTTTTTAAAAGTTTCGATCATGCTGTTTGTAGGAAACTTTGTTGTGTATGCATGAGCTCCCAGACCTCACCTTGTCAAGCTACACTAGCTCTCCTTAGAAGATTTAATTCATGCTAGAGGAGAATGAATCTCACTTTATGTTCAAGTTTGCAGCTAAATATTTTAAGAAAAGCCCAAGGAAATTAAAGATGGATCGTTATGGATAAAATCAAATAACCATAACTTACACCGCAAACATTATCAAAATTGCACTTTTTGGTGGAATACTGCAAAAGAAACGAACAAAATAAAATTGAATAGGTTTAGCCTTTATGTTAATTTGTTTAGACCATTTTCACTGACTGTTAATAATAAATTATTCAATTTGATTCCTCTTGTCAAATGATTTTAAAATTTTCTGTCATTTTCTCTTCCTTGTGGGCGGCATCTATCTTCCTTGCCTTCATCCAAAAGATTATGGTTAAGGTACAGTTGCCTCTCCTCTTAGTCTGGATATTTGGTTTTTTTAACGTTTTCACTGTCAACACACCCACCTGCCCATCAACTGTGATGCATGACAACAATATGTCAAGTTTAAAAAAAATAATTTTAAGTTCAAGCAGCAAGTGCCGACATCCATTTTAAATATATCTGTCAGGGCTTCTTTAACTTCAGTGTTGTACAATTTGTCAGCTAAAGTGAAGGCAATAATCAACACAATTTGTGTCAACATTGTCTTCATGTTCTGCATGGCCATGTTTTATTGGTTGATTTTCTACTTTTCACATTAACAAGAAATCAATTCAATTCAGATGGCTTAAGAAATAAGAACTACTTAGGTAGAAAACAGAGTTCATATTTCATTATTCATCGATATTGTCTTTTCTCACTTTTATCATGATATCTTTATTACTATTTCTTCTAGGCTTCTTCTTACAGTTCTTTTTCTGCTTTATCTCTCCTCTCTTAATAACCTAATCAAAGAGCACTCTAGGCATTTCGAATTTGAAAAAAAATAATAATAATTTAATAAGTGTTAAAATTTTGCACGTAAAATATCAAACCTGAAAATAGAAATAATAAATGGATGATTTATTATCAAATTTGAAAATGTATCAATATTCATTAAAACAGCATCGTATACCAACCGTTTACTACTTACTGACATATTGAAGGTCAACTTATTGGAAAAATGCACAGAACAAGACCAAGTGTATTGGTACATCAAGGTTTTTGACAAAATGTTAATGACAAAGTTATGAAAATTTTAGCAAATGTTACCGATCTAAGGGTCTTTAGCCAATGACACTGACTTTTGAGAACTACACCCTGTCAAAAAAGTTTAAGAAATTTGAAAAGAAAAGATATTAACGTTGGTGTCATCGTCAGCTTTCTTTTGACTCTTTTTTCCTTTTTGTAACTTTTAATATTTGGTTAATTAATTAATGTTGTTATTGTCTTCTCATATTTTTTTCTTTGTGAGTTTGTCCTTTATATGCTGCATGTTAATTTTAATATATGGTGGTAAGCTTTAAGCTTTGGTTGAGCCTCAATCCTGAAAATCAGTTTCATGACAGCAAATCAAGTCTATCATATAAAATTAAAGTGGGTTTTTCAAAAAGCACATCATCTTTAGCAATACATTTCATTTTGCAATATTTTTGTCTATATTAAGATCATTCCATTTGATACTCTGTCTGTCCATCTTTCTTCATCTAGTGCTTCATCTTTCTACCTCTGTCATTTTAATCAACTTTTTAGAATATTTATAATTTCATCTATATCAGCTATTTTACCGTTATTCATAACAATTGAAATAAGCTAATTTCCATCTCTAATGAATCTTCCTGCAGCATCAAATCATCAATTTTTTTTTTTTTAATTTTTGCAGGATACGTTGTTGGTTAAAAGCTTTAGATTTCATGTCAAAAATGTTTTCATTTAAAACCAAGATTTCTTATCAACAAATGACTTATTATCATAATTTTTTTTTTAATTTATCTTATCTTTGAATTGAAGATTGCAGACACTATTGTCCTTTCATTTTTTTCATAAGTCTTATACTTTTATAATGCTTAACAGTAATAGTGAATATTTATTCATGGATTTTTAAGTAACATGTATTTGGGTGTCTTTGGTGTTGTTGCTGGGGCAAGAAGAGGTTTTGTTGTTGTTTGTATTTTGTTAGTGTATAATATCTACATTTTGTAATGCCAGTATAGTATACAAATTGGTTGTTTATGGAAATTAAATTAATCTTGGCGTTGGAGGGATGCAAGCCTTTTCTCCTTCTCATCTGACTTTCCTCCATTTGCTCCCCTGGAAACCAAAGACAGAACATCATGCAATTTTCTGTTGAAAAAAGATTATACTGAATTGACTATTATGTTAATGTTTGTTTTTCAATGCAAAGGACACAATTTACACCAAAGAAACAAGTCGAATGAATGAATGAATGGGAGGAAGAATGGATAAGAAAATTATGTTTGAAGAGAGAGGTGTATTTGAATGCGATGACATTTGAAATATTATATCCCAGTGTAAAATGAGACGTCTGCCTTCATATTGAAACTGATTTTGTGTATTCATTTTTTCACCTCACCAATTGCTTTCCAAAGATTGTCTCTTTCTAGGAGAGATATGACCCAGTTAAGAAAGGTTGCCCTTCTCTCCAAATCTGGGGTGGGTATTGTAGGGGGTTCACTCCCCTTGCATATTGTTTCCCCAATTCTTGCACCGCTTTTGGTGTTTTTGTTCAAATCCCTTTTTCCACCCTAAAAAAATAATTCGAAAAAAATTGACCGCTGCCTTCTAGCTGTTGTAACGCTTTATACTCTTCTACTCTCAGATTGGAAATGTGTGTATCAACCTGTCTACTTCAACAGGCTTATTATTTCCCCCTTATCGCCCTATATTTTTTGGCCACTAATAATCATCATAAGCTCCCGTTTTATTTGGTCTTTCGCCTCTATTCACTCACTTGCATGAAAACCACCTGACTGTAAATTGGTATCCATTCTTATCCTCCTCTGCTTACCAACACCCATCTCAACATCCCTTATTTTATCCTCAAGTTTTCTAGAAAACATTTTCTGTCAGATCACCAAGTATCCCTCAGATTGAAAATTATTCAATGTTTGTATATCTTACTTTTTCTAATATAATTTTTAAAGAAATATATTCCCATAACATTATTGTTATTATTATTTTATTGTTTATTTATTCTTTATTTTTTAGTTTTTTATCTTTTCAATTATTCTATTCTATGTTTGAGATTCCATTTTAATTTTTTGTCCAAGAAAAATTGATTTTTAAACCCTCTATCTCATATTTACCTCATCACTTTCACTTCTATATTTTTCCTTCTTTTTTTTTTTTTAAGAGTTCGATCTTACCTATAATTGGCCATTTTATTAAAATTGATCCCATCTGTTGTGGAGATAGTTTTGCCCAGTGTAATCCTGATAGAGTTTGATACTGACTAATTGAACATTTGTAAAATTTAATTCCAGTTTGTTATTATTCTCGCTTTGTTTATTTTTTCAATAGGATGTTTTTGAAGAGGATTAAGGTGTTTATGCTTCTTTCACTTTCACTGCTCATGCCATTTCATTTCTTTGAGATAAAATAAATATTTTCCCCCACTTTGCTGGTAATTTATCGATCAAGTTAAATACTTTAAAAGACTGTTTATTTCTTGAAAGGTTTTGGTTCTTTTCATATTTTCATTGATTGGCCTTTCTTTCATCCTTGATTCAATTGGGTTGTCTTTATTTTGTGTTTATATCTCTAACAAGTCTTTTAAATTTGGTCAAAATTCGTTCTCACATATTTTCTTTTATTCTTTTATTTTGCTTTCCTGTGTTTGCTGACATATTAAATCATAGTATAGGAAAGTTTTTGGTGGAGAAAAAATGAATTTGATGTGAAATTTTGCAATAATCCCCAAGCCTGGCCAGTGCTTGATTTCCCATACCCGAATTTGTTTTGGTTGCCCACATTGACAAGGCTCCATTAGGTACATTAACGAAGCATGCTCTGTCTTTGGTTGATGGGATTTCTTTGGAGGACGTTGATGTCACTCCATTTCTAATCGTTGCATCCATTTCCTCCTCTTTGCTCTCTTCCCATCTTCCATTTGGCGCTTTTTACTTGTCCTTTCCTCCTTGACTTGTCCACAACAAATAATTATACCGTTGATAATAGTACCCTTATAGTATATAAGAAAGAGAGATCATTCTCTCTTTAGCTCTCTCCCTCCCTCTCTCTCTCTCTCTCTCTCTCTCTCTCTCTCTCTCTCTCTCTCTCTCTCTCTCTCTCTCTCTC
>JASKDV010208066.1:0-10458 GCA_032466395.1 Aegires albopunctatus
GTCTCCTTTTTTATTATTTTGGGAGGGAAGCATTTTGTTTTATTTCATCAGTGTTTGATGTTGAATCTATTTTTATTTGTTAACTTTTTTCTGCTTTATACTTTGTTAATGATGATGATAGTGGTGATGATGGTGGTATGTACATGCTTAAATTTTAGGTGCTTGAAGATGCTGTTGAAGCTTTTCTTTGAATCACTTGCTAAGGAGAACCTTGTCAATGTCTTGCAGTTATTTTGATTTCTTCTATTTTGGGTTTTTATCCCAAAAGATTATGCAATCTGTTCTTTCTAAATCACAAGAGGATTAAGGCCTTTAATGTGGGCTGAACATTCAAGGAGATTTATGACAGATGCATGACAGAAACTGGAAACAGTCCCTGAAAATGGATTCATATGAATATGAAACTGCAAATCTTTGACAAGAAGTAGAAAGGAGTAGATGAGGTTGCTCAATCTCATTTAAAGCCTTTTCAAGGTTGCAATATAGATAGCATTGTAAAGCAGGGATCAATTCAATGTACCACTCAGCATTCACTGTTGCTGCATCCCTTTCAATAATCTAAAAGAAAAGAACAAAACTAAGACAAGTTTCTTCTTATATATTAAAGCATTTTTACAAGAAAAGTGTGGGATAAGACAAGTACATTATTCATTCATTTCATCCATTGCAAAGTGGACAGGTCAGTTTTTTCAAAAGGCACAATCACAGACATAAAAGAATCAAATAGACAATAACAAAGAAAGAGAAGAACGACCATTTGTTTCAATATATTTGATTTGAACCCCAATACATGTACATGGTACATCAATCATAACAAATTATCAAATTATAAAAGAATTGATATAATATATTAATGCTAGTCCAGAAACCAAAGAAATATATACAGCTGGAAAAGAAGAATATGAGTGAGAATACATAACACTAAACCATAACTTATCCCAGAAAAATCTAATGCATCCACATTCTTAACCCATTGAAAGTAGACTTACGTTTACAACAGAATAATCAAGCAAGGGAAAAATTTTTTTAAATTTAAATGAGCATCATTAAATAGCCATACGTCAGGGGTGCTCAACCAGTCGATCATGATCTACCATTCGATCTTCAAGTGCTTGGCATTCAAACGAGGAATGACTGTAGGACACAACCATGTTTATTTTTTCTATTTGTCTCTGTATTTTAGTGGACTGTTTTTCTTGGATTTGGTGGGTTTGTGTTAGTTTTATGTTCTTTAAGTTAAGGTGAATAATGCCGAAAGGCACAACAACATAGGTTCGGTTTCTTTTATATTTTGTTTCAGAGCTTCGCCAGACTGGTAGATCTCCGAAGGCTGGGAAATGTAAAAGGAAATCCCATGTCAATAAAGGTTGAGCACCCCTGCCGTACAACATAATACTAAAGGTCATCAATAAATTGAATGAAAATCCTACCATCATGATTAATCTCAGTCACATATACAAAGTTATAAGCATCAATTGAAATGTAAAACATAAGTTTACATCCATTTCATTCACCAAATATGATAATGAAGTAATACTGTAAATTGTAGGGCTTATATTTTTTTCATTTAATTATTTTTTAACTCTGATAATTGCGAGAAATCAAATGCACTACTAGTGTATGTGTGTATGATGTATGAAGGTGGCATTAATTGGAAATATAGTGGCAGATGATAACACAATATCAAAAAGGATAATTTTCTATACTTTTGTTTTTGTACTGGGCAAATAAAAAATCTAGGGTACTCGGATAACCAAAACATAAAACCTCCTTTCCTTCAGCATATTTGCCAGATACAATGTAATGCATACCTTCATTTTTAATAATTAGAAAACAAAGAGCACTACTATAATACTAATATTCAATTTGATTAAGTTTGTAAATTGATTTAAAGAAAAAGAAAATAAAGAGTATTGGTATTTCAAAATATAGTCATAACATAAGGTCATAATAATTATTGAGCTATTAAATTACTTAAACTGATATAAATATCATAATTTACAGAAGTAAAAGAAGTTTGCAATTATTGATAGACCTAAACCATTTCATTGAAAAATTTTCAACGCAATCACCTTATCTGAAGTTTTAAATTTTAAGCTCAAGTAAAATTCAAATACTGTGAAAGAAAAAGGTGATTTAAAATAGACAAACCCCTTTCAAGTAGTTCATCTACAAGCAAATGATAGTATAAAACAAAAACTTGCTGAACAGATGTGGATTATATTGTTGTAATGAACAAGTCTTTAAAAGGAAGTTAATGATAAGTAAGCATCATTCCAAAGTCATTGTATCATTATATGTGTGTCGGCATAGGAAAACCCTTTGGAAGTCGCTCAGCTTAATTTTGAGATATGGACTTACAAAGTTGTTTTTCAGCTAATTCAACAAAATTTGGGTGGGTTTGTTTTTGTTTTTTTGTTGCTTATCAGGTTCTACACTATCAAAAAAGTAACAATGTTAACTTAAAGCCAAACATTAGATAAGCTGCTATTTTCTCAGTTTAACATTTCACTGACTAGGTAACTTTAAAAAAGTCAGCTCTGCAATGGTTTAAGATATCAACATGAAATAAAAATAAAAATAATCAGAATGGATTGTTCTACTAAATGCATTCATAAAAAACTAATTCTGGATTTGACAGATATGAAGGGTTTTCCTGTGCTGCCACACATATTGTTACATCTTTTATTCACATTAGGCAGAATGCAATAGGTTTGAGATTTTTAAATTTATTCTAAAAAAATAAAAAGCAGTTTTCCACACTATCCAATAAATAATATAAAGCAAGTAAAAATAAAATGACAAAACAGAAGCAACAACAAAATAAAAGAATAGAAAAATAACCAGCTAGCAGGTTTGTCTTATTCAGGCGGACTCCAAACAAAAATATTGTTTCATTCTGAGATCATCTTTATAGAGGGAAGTGTTGAAAAACAAAACATATCTAGAAGAAATATATGTTGGATATCATATGAAAAAGAAAAACAGACAGATTCTACAAATCTTTCACAAAATAATTTAAGTAGATTATTTACACGACATGATAACATAACAAATCAGTCAGCTGTTGTTTCTTTGCAATATTTCTTTCAATATTTGAGATGATATTTAATTCTTGATGACAGTCTAGTAACTAAGCTTCTAAGCTACAATGAAAAGGTGCAGTAGAAAGATAGATAGATAGAAAATGCTACTTCATACGCGTTTTGATCAAATTGTTGATACTATACTATATGGCTTCTGATTTACTCATTTTTTAATATATTTCCCCATGATTTTTATGATGCATATTACTATATTTTCCCATGATTTTTATGATACATATATAATACTATATTTTCCCATGATTTTTATGATGCATTTTATGATTAAAACACTAAAACTTACAGATATTCAATCAAGCACCATCGGTCTAAGAACATTTTTCTTCGGTCCTATCAATCATAGACATGAAAGTACATGGAAAGAAATTTTTGGAAAGTGCCAATGTAAATGTGAACTTAATTTAAAACCTAAGCATGCATGAATGTGTTGTAAGAGTGGTTTCAATGAATCACCCGACATAATGTCTAAAATAAAGATTCACAACTCATTAGCTGTATGATGTTTTAGGTGGTAAGGAGGGTTTGGGTAGATGAATCTTTCTCTGGAGACATTACAAATACATAGGATATTTATAGAAATTCTGATGCATGTCTTATGGGTGAAGCAATGAATTCATTAACAAATTGTGATTCATCGGTATGGGATGAATTAAATGAAACAATTGTCACACTCTTGTCTGGCCCTGCAGAAAATTGCAACCTTTTTGCAATTTCCCAATTTTTTCTTGCAATTTTCATCATTATATGCAATTATTGCTATTGTAACAATTCTTTTGCAATTTTGGTTATCTTCAGCAATTTAAGTACCAACAAAGCAAGAAAATTTGCAATTTGGTTGCAATTTCTGAGAGCATTTCTTCCCTTTTTGCATTGCAATTTTGGGAATATTTAAATAGAACTTTCCACAGGGCAAGTCCTGCAAGTAAAGTGGTAAACAATACGACTCTTTTGTAATTGAAAAAAAATGACCAAACCAAGTTACAACCTTTCCATCCTTGCTTTATCAAAATTACTTTTCTGCCATTCTCATTTTTTAAATATTGTGAACAATATATCAGTATCTCAGAATCAGCAGTGAGACACATGTTCACCTACGTTAGATATACAAGAAATTCAACAACAACAATATATTTGAGATCAGATAGAAATGCTAGAGAGTGAAGACAAAAAAATTATAAATCGATCAATAAGGCAATAAGGCGAGTAAATAATCTTACCTGATAATAAGCTAAAGGCATCTTAATGCATGAAATGTATGTTACTTATATCACCTTAATCATTCAATTCTCTAATTAGTTTTATGAAGTTTAAGGGCTCTATCAACCTCTAAGGTCATCTTAGCACCAATGGAAAAAGGAAGATGATAGGTTAGTTAAGGGAACAAAACCAGAAGTAGAAGAAATAAGTTTTAGTAGAGGAAAAGAAGCTGCCAAGGAGGAAGAGAAGCACTTCAAACAATAAAGGTAACTAAATGGAGAAATAATTCACAGATAAAAAAAAATCATAATCTCTCAAAAACAAAAAACTTAATTACAATAGCCATCAAGCCCCAAAACATGCACTGCAAAGACCACCAGGATTTTCTAACGTCCTTTGAGTACAAAAGTACTCAGTCCTTCTAGATAGCAAGTGACCCAGATGGTATTTTTAAGTCAAGCAATGCACACAAATGGGGGATGGCCCCAAGCATATGTGTCTCTCCCTCCCCAGCAAAACTTCCCCCTTCCTCCTCCTCCAAGGGGACAAAAGAGCCTGACAGACAGAAGATAGAGTACAGATGGGAGAAGAAGCTCCCACTTGACACTTAGTCGCCTCTTAAAACATGCATGGGATGAACTCTCAGTGGGTCTATTCTACCCTCTCAATTTAGGAACCCGAAGCCACAGGGGGAATCATTCAAATCTTTTATGAAAATCATATCATCAGAAATGTAGCAGAATAATGCATTATTTCAAAAAGAAAATCAATTTTATAAGACTTGGTTTTGGTCATTTGATTGTGAAGAAAATTAAACAATCATACACTCTAATTCATTTAAAGAAAAAATCACTCTAGAAAGCTATCAGAGTCAATTCCAGTCCTTTGAAAGGAATCATATTAACAGAAATGTATGTGGTTGTTTCAATACATTCAAAGAAAATACTATGATCAAATATATACATGTATAAGAGCTGTTATGCATCAATTAAAGAAAACATAAAATTGAAATATCCAACAAACAAGAAAATATTTAACTGAAAAATTTGACCGTAATATATCTCAGAAATACTAACCTGGATGAAATAAATATAATTCAAAGTATAAAGAAATGGATGCTGATATATAGTTCGTATCCCCTCAATCATGCTCAATGCACTTGATAATTTTGTTAAAAATCAAATATTAATAAAAATCATAGACATGAGACAATTTTCCATTGTTTGAAAAATATGTCATAATATGGGCACACACAACAGACAACAAATTAAATCAAAATTTCAATTAAATCAAAATTTCAATGACAAAAATACATGTAGATTAAAAATAAAGTTAAAGCCACATTTTAGGATATAATGGACTAGGAGGAAGAATTTGACCCACTTCTCAAACATTCCCAAATCATTTCATTCATAAATCACTTTCGTAATAATATAATATGTTAGAGCAGAAGAAAATAAATCAACTGACCACATGAATGAATGGCTCTAAATTTAAGAGAAAACAATATAAAAAATACAGCAAAATGAATGACTTTAAAAATAAAGGTTAGTATATTGTACAGTATGACCATCTTCATCAAATTCCTTTGACCCAAAAATTATTTTTGGGCTTTAGTATTTCAAGGAATGCTATAGTATTTATACTCATACATGTAGGCCTAAAATATCAGGTTCAATCATTCACTTTTTGAAAACACTTCATGCTTATGACTCCTGAACTTTAAAGCACACAATGCAATATGTTTTTGTTAATTGTGGTTTAGCAGTTAATACTTTTATTTTTATATAGCAAGTTGATTATTTTTTCATTTTCACTTTACAACATGACATACAAGTAAACAATATAGGTTCACCATACCACATGCGTACAATAGATCTTAAAGATGGAGGGATCAGGATGCCACAGAGACAAATATCTCAACATTTAAATGAATGGTGCCATGATGGCATTTCTATCAAGAGTTTAAGGTGGCATAAATGCTTCTCGTTTCCATTTATTTATTTTGGCAAGATAATCCTTTGTATAACAAGAGTATTACTATTATGTGGATAAAGATAGAAGCGGTTTGTTGCCTTATTTCTCATAACATTGTTCATTTGCATGACGTCTAGTTTGGGAATAATACAGTAGAAACCTGTTAAGTCGTAATGCAAGGTACCATTGATTTTATTTTGGTTTAAACAAAGTTGCCAGCTGGATAATGGGTTGGTATAGCTCACACTTGGCTTGATAGTTTCATTTTCTTCATGTAATTTTCTCCCTTTTTTCCTCAAAATCTTCTCTTTGCTACATTGTATTTTAATTTAGCATTGTTCTGGATCTATTCGTTGACAACGTTGAAGTAGAGATGCAAGATTTCAGTCCTGTTCATTATTTGTTTCCGATTTCTTCGAGAACTTTTATTTTACAGCCCAGGGAGTAGTCATTGCAGTGTATTCATATTTCTATTTTACTTTAGGCATCTTGTATTGATTGATAAATCAAGGATTGTGTTTGAGTACACAAATAGAATGAATTGAGTGACACAGGCCTTCACACAAAACCTATTGCTAACATACGAAATAATGCTTTGCAGATTCTTTGCGCAATCCACGCAGTTAGTTGGTCGTTTTTCAAGGCTGACAGTTAGTAAAAAGTCTAGAGCAGAGTGGCGCTCTGGAAGGGGGCTTGGCCCTAAAATTGATCAACACTGTTGTGGTAGTAATCATAAGTCTTTCGTTTTTGGAGTACCAGTTAAGTCAAAATATTTTCCATATAGCCATTCATGTCCCCTGACACTTTTGGTATAATATTTAGCTGTCCCATTTATTAGGTTTAGCCATATTCGGTTTAACAGGTTTTTACTGTAATTCTATTAGGAGAATAGGTTGCATACACAACCTCATAAAAATGCAACAAGTTAAAACATAATTTTGTACAAAAAAAAAAGGAAAGAATGACGGATCACATTTTCATCATTTTGGTCTCAACTGAAAGGGAAAAATTCTGAAGGCACCCACTGCACGAATAAGACACCAGTTTAAATAAAATAATTTAAATAAATTACTGTTTGGAAAACCCAGGGAAAATTAACTTTCCTACAATTGAAATAATGGACACCATGTCCCCTGAGAATGCCACTTCTGTTTTCAATGTCTACAAAATTTCCTTCTTATAGAGAAGTCTGGGCACAGAACAACCCACAAAGAAAGATGTAGATTTGAATAAGGACTGTAATGCATTATTGTAGCAGACACAAAACAAAGACAAGGAAGAATGCAGATGGAATAAAAATCCTTCATATAACAAACACATTGGAATAATTGTTTTAAACAATTACAAGTATTTCCATCTAAATGGATCTACTTTGATTTGTTTTCCTTTTATCATTTCAATAACATCTTTGCATAAGATTCAGAATATTGAGAATGATTTACTTTTGAGAATGTTTTTATTTATATTATATCGTGAGATACAGGTTTTTTTCCTGACCTTACTTCTGTGGCCAGGCTGATGTTTTATTTAAAGTAAAACAAACATAAATATCTTGTTTAAGTGGATCCATATAATACTGTAATTAAACTGTATGAAATATGATAAACATGTGGGACATCTATAATTTGTGTCCAGTCTTCATGTTGTATCAATTTCATGTTTTCCTCTCACTCTTACCCATTTTGCAATAGTAATAAAAAAAATTGACAATGAAGGCCTGTATTCAATAATACACATGTACTTTGATCCCTACCAATGCATTATGGTTGTACAAAAAAGTCAAGACAATTCCAGATCTACCATTAAGGATGAAGGATTTTGATTGATACATTTCCATGTTAAAAGATTTAACTCAAATATAGATTGGGCATCAATTGACATGTTGAGTTGATTACTCAAGCTAAAGAAACCAACACTGGGTAGACCTAAAAGGCATTCACAATGCATTGGAAAGTGAGTCATTCAATGCAAGCAAAAGATTGATGAAAAGTATATTTCTCTGTATTTTAATGACAAAGAGAATTGAATGACAAGATCTAATGTAAACCTTCAAGCACGTCTGTCCCCCATACATCATATTTGTCTCAAAAAAGATCGAGAAAGGGAAATAAAACCACTGAATAGATCATAACTGAGTCTAAGATAGTCTTTTGACTTTTTAAAATATAACTGACTGGTTGATGTTTACAGATGCTTTAAAAATGTCTAAAAGCCTATGTTTTCATGATGAAGAGCGTGTCAGAGTCTACTTTCTTCAATAATCATTAGACTCTGCTCAGGCTCAAGGGAATCTTATTTGTGATTTAAAAAATTAATGAGTTGCAGGATAAACTGGTAAAGAAGAAATTACACATAGATCAGCTGGGAAGGCATAACAATGTCTAAAATGACTAGCTTCGAATGATCTGCTAAAAAGCTTACTGATTTAAGAACATAGTACCTTCTCATCAGTGACAATTATTATACAATGTTATATAAAGAAAGTTCAACATTCTCTAGTTTTAGTTCAATCCCTACCCTTTTCAGACTTAATTTAAATTTCAAAGTGAAGCCACTGCTACTGGCCAACTTTTATTAATTTATTAAAGTAGATCCAGCTGCATGAGCAGATCATTGCTCGCATATCAATTGGTGCAAATTGGACAAAAGTGGGAGAGATTCTTAAAATAGACACAAATGAAACAACGAAAACTAAAGGGAGTCCTACATGAACATAAAATTGGGTTTATAATTTCTTTAGTTGTATCAGATCTGCAAATAAATTTAGAATGACTGTTAAAAGTTAAGGCTATGCCTGTTGAAAGCACTCATTTTCATAAGCGTACTTAAATAGAAATTTGAGATTTCTAGGTCGTTATCAATACATGTAGCTGTAGGTTGATTTCACTGTCTGGTTCAATACCAGATTAAAGAAGGAGATCCCAAAAGCAAGTATTACTTCATCAACCTTGTAGAGAATGAAAAGAGAATGATTTTAAAGAAAAGAATAGAAGGAAGAACAGATAAATAAAATGACAGATAATGAAAAGTACACAAAAAAAAACAAAAGCAAAAAAAAAACAGAGAATGAAAGGAAAAACAAAGACAACTTTGTGTACAGTCAGTGACTGCCATAAAACTATAATATGGGGGATAAATGGATGTCACATCTATGTATCATAAAAAAATAGGGTGAGGTGATAATTGCACATTTTAAATTGCATATATATGTAAAAATGCATTAAACCATTCAACATTAATTGTCTTAGCTATATATTACAGTAAAATACCTTGTGCTTTGACTTACACACAAAAAGACCAACCTTCCAACCACGACATGTATCATGGCAAAACAGTAGACCTTAAATGTAATAGGAGAAAGTTTTGCTTGTAACAATTTCATTGGCTTTGATACTCCTAGACAATGAGCAAGATATAACATTACCTTAAAAGTTTTCTACAAGCAATTAATAGTCAAAGAGCTCAATGGGTTACTTTTATGGATAATCTTCTTAGAATCTACACGCAAAAAAAAATAAAAAATAAAAAAAGTTTTCTCTTCATTCCCTCCCCTCTTTAAAAAATAATTATTCCATGTATTGTTTCATTACAGTAAGTTAGTTATTTGGCTTTTAAGGGCTATATCATTTTATATATATTTTATTTGACAAGCATTTATTAATTTATATCGCACATCAATTTAACTGCTCTTTTGGCAAAAAATAAAATTGTATTGAAATTGGAATATTTTGCATGAAATAAGAATAGTAATATATACGGTACCCAACACAGATTCATATTACATGTTGCAAGCAACCAGAGATGACGTTTCAGGCAAGTCTACAATGACAAAAAAAATATCACTTTTGGCAGAAGGCCTAAGACCATGAAATGAGTATACCATGCCTTGATTTTCTGGTTACATGACCCTGTGATACATTTTCTTTTTGATCATGGACACCAGATTCAACGACACCTTGGGTAGAAGGAGGGCCTGGGGTTAATCAAAACAATCTTTATATTATAATTTAGGCCTACTGCAGTGAAGGTGGATCAAAAAGTCTTTATTTGTGTGTCCATGACAACTGGGTGCAAAAGCAGAACCTTTGTCTAATAAAGCAGTCCTTGCGTAAAATAAAATATTAACATTAAACTCTGAAACTCTGGCTAGGGGGGGGGGGGGGGGGGGGGGGGGGGGGGG